>VUQG01028005.1:54974-70440 GCA_015106755.1 Etia nguti | reverse complement strand
GATTTATTTTAAAAAAAATTGTTTAAAAAAAAAAAAAAAAAAAAAAAAAAAAAAAAAAAAAAATGTAACAAACTGAGGATCCAACATCCAGCAAATTTTCCTCATACAGTTCAACAGTTGATATTATTATTATTACTTTTTTTGCCAACTTTAAAGCATTTACTTTTACCAAACCCATCTACATGTCTGTACTCTGTATGTGCGAAGACCTCCTTCAGAGTCAGTAATAAGATTACAGAGGCTATTTTTACCATGTCTGGAGGTGGTGGAGCCCTGGGCCTTTGTGAGACGCTGGAGAACAGAGTCCGGCCTCTGGTGGAGGGTGGAGAGCTGAAATGCCTGGAAGGTGCTGATGGACAGGCTAAAGAAAGGAAACAGAGGAAGATTTAGTCAGTGATGGAGAACAGAGGCAGGTCTAAGGTGAAGCATGGATAACTGGAATGATGTGAAAAGATGGACTGATGAATAAAGTGATGGATAAAGACAGGCGAGGAAGTGAGTGGTAGACAATTTCAGAGAACTGCTAACTCAATATCTCATGTGTATAGGAAGCTCAGAGGGTAATGTATGGTGAGACATCAGTATCTTTCAGTGTGTCAGTCAAGGCCTTGTGTCACTTCATGCCCTAAACAATGACTGCATGAGCCACACTGAAGGACACTGACAGGCAGAAAGCGACTGATGGCTGAGGATATACAGTGAAAAGGAGACTGTTATCATGTCTCTAAGGCTACCCCCTAAAAAGTTTAAAAATGTGAAAAATGGTCACACAGAACCTCTCTCTCTCTCACACACACACACTAAATGGCCTGTGTGTGTTAGCAGGACTACCGAGCCAGTCAGGATGTGCTTATAGACCATCAACTCTCAGTCAGTGAAGGAATTACATCACATTACATGCTTTTTCTGCATTTATTAAATATACAATTAAATTCTATTTTATTTAGAAAGCACCAAATCACAACAACAGTTACTTCAAGGGGCTTTACCGTATTGTAAGGCAGAGACCCTAAAATAATACAGAGATCAGATGACCCCCTATGAACAAGCACTTGGCGACAGTGGGAAGGAAAAACTCCCTTTTCACAGGAAGAAACCTCCTGCAGAACCTGGCTCATGGAGGAGCAGCCATCTGTCACAATCAATTCGGGTTGAGGGGATAGTAATGCCCAATTAACAACTTTGGGGTCCTTAGGGACTAAGTAAAGCGCTATACAAATACAGGCCATTTACTTTATTAAACTGGCGTGCCCTCACCTCTTGCGAGACTGCAGTGCTGCCCGCTTGGCCAGTAATGATGGAGGGTACCTCTCGAACAGGTCCTGTGCCTGGCCAATCAGAAGCTCGTATGGGAGATCCTGGGGGATACGAGAGAGGAGGTGGTGGACCATGGCCATGTCACACTCTGTCTGCTTCACCTCCTTTTCTCTGTGCAACACAATCTGAAGAGAAGAGGAGCAAAGCACCAGTTAAAACTTTTAACCCTAAAGCAGATCACTCTGGGTAACACTTAAATACTAGACTGCATATATAGTACATTAGCTTGTGTTGTTTGTGAGGCGCAGTGAGTGCACTGCAGAGAGATAAGCAGATGAAGAGTTAAAGCCCCATGCTGTGCGCTGTACTCAGCCTGGGAGGAAACATGAACTACATTCTGCTTTGTTGTTTCACACACTTCAAACAGAGCTCTCCCTCTGCCCAGCCCCTCTAAACACACTCACACATACACACCCACATAAAAACATCCTCAAGTGCAAACAAGAAGCCACTAATCAAAATGCACAGACTCTACAGTTAAATAACACAAAGGAACAAAAGGACTCGTGTACACTCTCGAAATAACATACTTCAGCAGACAGAAATAATACAGCTGGAAGTAACACGCATGTATGGCATAGAGCAGTTAGTGTGGAGGAGCAGATGAAAAAAGTCAAAATGTTTTCCCTTTGTAATCTGTTTCCGTGTCCTTCCTACTAAAGCTCTCACATCAGTCAGCTCTCTCTGCTCATTCTTTTTCCCTTTCCTCTTTAATCCCTCCCTCTGTACCCCTCTTTCTCATCTGCTCATTAGGAAGTATCTAATTAACTAGTCTGATGACTTCACAGTACTCTGCCTCACTCTCTGTGTGTGTGTGTGTGTGTGTGTGTGTGTGTGTGTGTGGCAACATGTATTCTCGTGTTCTGGATTACTGACAAAACAACCTCATTGGCTCTCGCCCATACCGTAGCAGCGAGGTAGATGGGCATCAGGGGATGTGAGGCCAGGAAGAAGTCGTACAGTCTCAGGGTATGCTTGAACTCTGAGAGAACATGGCCGTACCATGTGATGAGCCAGGAAAGTGCAAAGATGGTTCCAACCTCCGCTCTAAAAAGAAAAGGCACATTTCGTCATGGTACCTTATTTTAACATTTCATTTTATTGTTTTTTTGTAACCCTGTTTATACATATATCTACGTTCATATTTGCCCTGTTTGATGCTTTCTGAACTATTTTTTTAATTTATTTATTCTTGGACTCTACTAGAGGGGTTTTGTATCATTCACATTTCAAAATAATCCCCATTTATTTACACTGGGTCTTAGTGCCCCTCTCTTCAAGCCAGCTTTCTCCTGATTGGCTGACTGCCCACAAACAAAAGGGTTGAGCAGCAGATGGGTGGGGCTGCTGTGCTCACACCCATAGCCTGTGCCTAAGATGACTACATTAAAGACATATCCCTCTTCTGCTAGACCTTGATTTTATTCCACTTTCTCTGTCTTAAAAAACTCTTCAGTTGCTTTTGCAGTTTCCTTTGGACTCTGAAGTGGCATCCATATTTGGCTGAATCTGAGCAGATAATATAGCCCTGTACACTTCAGAATTTATCCTGCTACTTCTATCAGCAGTCACATCATCAATAAACACTAGTGACCTGGTTCCACTGGCATTCATACATGCCCATGTCATAACATTGCCTCCACATGTTTGACAGATGATGAGGTCTGCTTTGGATCATGGGTTGTTTCTTTCCTCCTCCATACTCTTCTCTTCCATAATTCTGATATGAGTTCATCTCGGTTTCATCGGTTCAAATATTTATTTTTTCCAAAGCTCATTTAGATGTTTTCTGGCAAAGTCTAATCTGACCTTTTCTGTTCTTAAGTGTAAGCAGTGGTTTGGACATTTTGTAAGTCTTTGACAATGATACGCCTACCTCCTTGAGAATGTTCTTGACTTGGTTAGATATTGTGAAGTTTTTTTGGTTTTGTTTTTCAAACCAAGGAAAGAATTTGTAATCATCCAATGTCTTATCTGGTTTTCCAGGCCTTTTGGTGCATTTTGGTGCTAACTTGCACCATGTTTTCCTTCTTTTTAAAGATGGACCAGATTGTTTTTTTTCGCCACTTTTTAAGTTTTGGAAGTCAATGATGTTCTATTATCACCCAAATTTCAATGAAATAACAAGACACATTTTAACTTTTCATTGTTTGGGAAGCCAAACCAAAAAAAAAAATAAATAAATCAAATGACCACAATAAAGGTCAGACTTGTGTGTCTGACTCATGCCTTTAAGCCACATTTTAAACATATGGTCAAGTATGAAAAGAGAGAAGGTACAATCACTCTTTCTTATATGACTGCTTTTTTTAAGTGATCCACTGACACAGCACATGTGGATCAAAACCAGAAAAAAAGAAAACCTCTGGATCTGTGAGTTGGTCAAAAGCCATTTTTTCACTGCTCATTGCCTTTAATAGATATGTCATATTCCTGACATCCTGAACACTTGAGGTATAAAATACAGAACTGAAAGAAAAGTATGTTTTCTTTAACCTCACATACATCCTGCTACTGTGCCTCAAGTAAAATAACAAATTAGAGGTTTCTGATCAATACTGGACAGGAAAACTGAGCGACAAAGAAGAATGCGTGCTAAATAAAGGGACTGACAAATGGAAAGAAGCAGGGACTGATAGATAGAGGAAAGGAACAAAGGGCAAAGATCATGCGCGATGGGTTGGAAAATGAAGCAGTAGAGAAAGAAAAATAAAGGTGAGCAAAAGAACAAGTACAGAATAAAAGAGGCAGAGATAAGAAGACAGACAAAGAGAAGAGGAAGTGTGCAGCAGAAAGGGTGACTGAAACTTTGAAGTAGGGTGTTGTTTATCCTGCCATCTTTCTCCAAGTGCAATGTCTTGTTTTTGTGTTTTTTCTGTTTATGTCAGCGTGTATGTGAGTAGACAGGTAGTTTGCAAATATGAAAGTTGCCAGTACAGTATTAATTATGAACAGGCTACAAGACAGCAAAAAACTGCAGACATATACGCATCAAAAATACTTTAAGGGGTGATTCATTGATTTGCAAACATTCCCATCCCCAGTCCTACACACATTATCTGCAGTAGCTGGCTGTTTCTTGACATCCTTTGTTTTGTGTTTTAACAAACTGCAAATTGTTCATTTATCATTTTTAGGTAAATTCACTAGACTCTCAAAAACAAAGGTAAATGTGGTGTACACCTTGGCAGGACAGACAGGCTGTTGTTCCATTTGATACCTGAACTCCAACTGCTGATGCGTTTTCAGTAATATTTTAATTCAATTGCAAATACACTTAGCCGTTTCTCTCACTGTAAGCGTTACAGGTAAAAACCAACACTGTGGTGCCCTCTAGTGGTCACTACTTTTTGTACCTGATCATGAAGTCATGCAGTTCCAAATCAACCTGCTCCAAAATAGGCATCAGATAGTTTAAAATGTGTTTGGTGCTGTCCATGGTGGGATCCATGAAGTCCCTGCACAGAGAGAAGACTTTCGGAAGTTGGAAAAACATTTTAACTATACATAAAAGTATGAGAATCACCAGGAAATAAAATATCCAACCTGAGGTGATAATTAGACAGTGTGTCCAGCAAGGCGATGGCCATTCGTTCCCCAACTACCAGCAGCAGAGTGACAGCCACATCATGGTAGCCTTGGTAGTAGTGCAGCTGAGGGTTACGCTTCAAAACCTCCAGTATGATGTCGATGAGCTGCTCCTGAAGCACTGCTCTCTCCGTGGCTGGCATACCTGCAGAAGAGCAAATGAGCAGTGCATTTATATAATCCAAAAAGTGACGCTTGAAAGGGTTTATTATTGGATTATTAGAGTTCAGAATAAACACAGAACACAGTGTTTTCTATGGGCCTCATTCTGCTATGTTGCAAGATTTTAAAGGCAAACATGCCTACTGATTATGCAGACAACAGTAGTGCTGTTGAAATTAAAACACAACACTCTCAGCTCAAAAATGTGGGAACTCCTCCTGTGAAGATTAAACTTGGTTTATAAATTACTCACAAGATAACTCCATGTTCCTTTAGGTCAGGGTTACAGTTTGACAAATGGCACACTGAGCAATGCTGCTATCTTTAGAGATAACACACACACACCTACCTTTCGGGAAACGCTTCATCGACCTTCTGACATCAAGGACTACTTGGTTGTAGTCTTTGTGGTTCTCCCTCACATCTCGACCTACAACAAAAGAAATGTTTCCCTTATTGTTGCTAGCATTTTTTGCCCTAGGAGCACTTAAATTTATGCAGTTCATAAAACACTAACCAGACATTAAATTAAGTGTACTGTATACTAACCAGGTTTAGGTGGTAGATCATAGACGTTTATGTTCAGTAGTTTGGGCCATACTTTTCTCCTGAGTTCATCAGTGAGCAGTCCTCCTTTACTGACTGCTCCTCTCCTCAAGGTCTCAATGTCCACTGGATCACTGTTCATTCAAAAGCCAAAATGAGACAATTTTCATATTACTTAAAGTCTGCACATGGTATCTAAAATTTGTACCTTTGTACCAGTTAGAAACTCCTACCTCTGATTTAAATAAACTAAGAAAACAGCTAATGCCTTTTTTGTAGCATTAAAAATTAAAATTAAAAACTTACTGTGTTCAACAGGTCATGTCAGCACTGTTTGTATGTTAATTTAATTTAAATTACTTTCAGAGGCTCGAAATTAATTGGAGTCGTTTTAAGTACTTGAATAAAACTGCTTTTAAAAATTACTGCCTGAAGTCTAGAACACATGTGCATGACGAAATATTGTGCAGCCACATCCTGCTGGTGCTGGTTAATTTGGTGTCTCTGCCCTCAGTTGTGTAATTAATCATGTCACTGACTTGGTCATTGAAGAAAATTCCCCTCAAAATAATAATAATTCTTTGCCATGAGAAACTCTTGAGCTGCTTTTGCAGTATCCTTTTGGAATTTGAACCGCTGTCCAATCAGTTTTGCAGGATTTGGCTGAATCTGAGTAGAATGAACCCTGCTGCTTCAATCAAGAGTCTCATCACTAAAGACTAGTGCCCCGGTTCCACCGGCAGCCATACATGCCCATACCATAACACTGCAAACACTGCGTTTGACAGATAATGTGATATCCTTTGGATCATGAGTGGTTTCTCTACTTCTCCATACTTAACTCCCCATCATTCTGGCACTAGTTAATCTTATTTTCATCATTCCAATTATTTTTTCCCAGAACTGTTGCCACTCTTTTAGATGTTCTCTAGCAAATTCTAATACAATTCTAAAATGAACCAGTGGTTTGGACCTTATTATAAACCCTCTGCGTTTCCATTCATGAAGGTGTCTTTTGATAGTAACCTTAAGATGAAACACCTACTTCTCAAAGAGAACGTTATTGATTTGGCAAGCTCTTGTTTTGGCATCATCTTGCCACGTGAATTCATTGGCTAGTGATGAACCAGATGATTTTGATCACTCCTAAAGTTTCCCTGTGCTCTCTCTGATAGGTTTATTTGGGGATTATTCAAACTAATGATGGCCTTTGTCACTTTCATCAACATCAATTTTGGACATCAAAATTAAACTCCAATGAACAGCTCCTGACTGAACACTTCGAATGAACTCCAGATTTTTATCTGTGTAATTTGTCATGAATTAATGAGGGAACAGGCTTTGACTGGCCATGAAAGTGCTGATCAGTCAATTGTCCAATTACTTAAATTATAAATTATTGTCATCTAAAAGTGAAATAGTGTATTGGATAAGCAGATAGAGGGGATTTCTCCAGTGGAAATATACCTTATGCCCTTGAGTTGTAGAACTATCTGAGTCATTTATTACCATAGAAAATATTGAAACTTTTTAGACTTCTAAAATGATGAAGAAGATTGTCAGGATTTTTCATCTGTCACTGTGTCGTGTTCACTGAGGCAACTATTTTCCCGTTTAATTTCACTCCTAGAACATAATACACAAATCTGAATGTCCCATTACTGGCAGCACATACCTCAGGAGTGTAAAATTGCTCTTAATCTGCTTAAATTTGCATGTTCAGTTTTAGTGGAGTAAGCACACACAGGAGACACACTGTGATATTAACCTGATCAAAGCCTGATGGATCTCAGCCAGCTTCTGCTTCCTCCCACAACCTGGCTCTGTAACAAACAGGCAGAGATGGAGGAGTAAGAAAACAAAGTAAAAGCAAGTGGTATGGATGAAACACAGTCGTGCGAGAGCGTGCACACAGACACACAGTTAGGGGGAAAGAGAAATGGATAAGGACAGAGATTTGAGGGTAAATTTGAACACGTTTAAAATCACACTATTGTGGCTTTGCAGGTAAACCCACAGATGTATACTTTTTTACTAACCTGCACAGACAAACCAGGTGTTTCTTCACTCGTTTCATACTAAAAGACTTCTTTCATTTGCCATTTTTAAAAGTCGTTTACGCAAGAAAAGCCATTAGGATCAATGATCATAAAGTTATGTAAATGCTATGCTTCAGATTGCAGCCAGTGTGAGTTAAACACAAAACAAGTGACAGCTTTGCTGGATCGCTGACCAAAAGCACCTTTTCCGTCTCCTCTCTGCCAGACTGTCAGCTGTAAATTTCCAAGCAGTCGTCTGCCTGACAGGCTGCCACGCAAGCAGCCTTTGGGGACATTCAGCTAAAGTTTGCTCTTACTTTGCTGTTGTCAACAAAGCACCACAAAACATAGACGCTGGGAAAAGGGCTTCAAGAACAGGGTTTAGTTACTGTCACTTGACTGCAGTAATAGCATTAGATTAAATTAGCCACATAGTCTAGTCTGGTCAAGTTTTGCTTGCCTGCACGTACAGATGTTATCGAAGCAGTCTTTGTAACACAACGGCATAACTTTAATAAAATAAGACGTCTTAAGCGACTAAATGCAGTATCTCGTCTTTAAAAAACAAAGTCTGTTATCTGTCATCGCGTACCTCTTGTGAAAGATCCATTTCCATTCAGCACAACTCCGCCGTTTTGTTTCTTCCTCTTGAGCCTTTTCATTCCCTTTAAAAGCAGACTACGGAATCTCCGAGTTTACACCGTGACATAGGTAAATTAAAGAATTAAAAATATGCCCCTAAACAGGTAAAAAAAACACTGAAAATACCTGTCCCAGCGACGACGCTTCCCTCAACAGCTGTCGCTACTCAACTCAACCGAGCAGGAGCGTTCTCGGCTACAATGCAATTGGTCACAAATACCACGTGACCCAAAGGACGTATACTATTGGTTTGCCTTTCACTCGCACTGCAACCTGACTTGATTGCAGATTTGTAGTCCACACATGTGAGCGACACAGGCAATTAAATGCGTGAGACAGGAGTGTTCTTATGCAGTAACTTTTTTTTATAAGGAAAAAAGTTATTATTTGTATCGTAATTGCAAATAAGTAAGAAAAAATGGACAGGACACTGTGATTGTCTTTATTTTATTTTTTATTTAATTTATTTAATTATATTGACTTAGAAAATACCTAAATGTTAAAGCTGAGCAGTGACAAAAAATTATATTGACATCGAACACTGGAAGCATAATCCCTATAGACTGAAATACACTGGAAATCACAAAATATTGAATAAATGTACATTTAAATTAAGCATCATAAAATACAAAATTTGAGTCCATAAGTACTTATTCAAATGCAAATGTGTTTAATGTACAAATTCGAATAAACCATTTTTGTTAAAGGGGAACTGATCTAAATACCAATGACTTGCTTCTGCAAAATGGTTTCATGGATGTCTGTAAATGGTTTCTTTTCAGAGAAGACGTGTCTGGCACAACTTTATCTGCTTCTAGTGTGCCTGGAAAAGAAGATAAGATCTGAAGAAGTTAAAGCTCCTTGCAGTGTTTTAGGTTGTGGCCTTCGTCACGGTAATAGTGACTATTTTTTGGAGAAACAGATGATTGTCCACCTTTGATGTCACCTCTCAGGTGCCTTGAAAAATCCAACCACCAAATCAGCAAATTTCACATACACGACCTACTGGCTGAATATATCTTCATTAATGGGAGGGGTTCCAGAGAAAATGTATGGAGTTAAAGTAATAAGGACTCCTCCACATTTGTACCATATAAACCCACACCACCAATTTGACTTTAAATAAAGTATTTATGCATTTAAAGTATTCATTTTATTATCAGAGTGTTTGAGAAAGAGGTAATAAAGAAATTATAACAATAGGTCATCTAAAGCCAAAAATGTTTTTATAAGAGTTTCTGAAGTTCTATGAAAAAGTGAGTCCACCCCATGATTCAGTAGCTTATAGAACTGCCTTTGGCAGATACATTGAAGTAATTGTTTTCTGTTTGATTTGATCAGTCTCTCACATTGTTGTGGAGAAATTGTAGCTCACTCATATTTACAGTATTGCTTCAGTTCAGATGGTGGCATTGCTTAACACAATCCTGAATACTCCAGACCAGCAAACTGCCAAAACTGTGTGCTTACACTTACCGATGATGCGCTAATTAAGTGCATTTGATTGCCATCACCTGGCTGCTCCTTACCCTGTTAATTCCCATGAAAAGACTAAAGGCGTGCTTAGTTTTTCACAGCACTGTATGCTGCCACAAGTACAGATATGGTAATTCCTTATACCTCCTGCAATAGCTCATAATTCTAGAAGAGAATCAAAAATAGTTTATTTTAGCCCTAAACTATTCCTACATTTTACATTCAGTTATATCGAGTAACTTTAATGCCATCTGGTATTTGCTGTGGTGTTTTTATCACTTTATTTTGCCTAATGATATTAGGACTTTGATCCTAGGACTAGGATTTTGATTACAAATTATCTCATTTTTAATCCTTTGTCCTATTGCATTGTATCGCTGTAACATTCTCCCTATTGAAGCGTTTTTGTTATATGTTGTTCTTGTTGCGTTTAACTTAATTTTAAACTACCTTAACAAAGGAATATCCCAACATTTGGGCGTTAGTGCAATCATACATCCTCATATCCTTGTGGGCTGTAGATGCACACTACTGATAAAATAATCTTTTCAGGTTTACTTAAGACTTGCGGTTACTTTTATGGGCAACTGATTTAAAACTTGTCATCTAAGCAGTAATAAGTTTCAGTTTGGGGGGAACAGAGGCTTATGCCGGAAGTTGATCGGCTCGTCAACTCGAGCGGGGGATGTCAGCTGAAAATACAGACCTGGCAACCCGTCTGACAAACGCACCTTGAGCCGTCGTAATGAACCGCCCCCTTCATTATTAGCGCTCAGGCTGCAGTAGGAAGAGCGTCCCGTTGCTGTTTGTTAAGCTCCTGTTGTGAAGTTACTGAGGGACAAACGAGCGGCGGGCAGTTTGACCAACAATGTCGAGCAGGTAGAAACTGCGTGACTGAAGCCGCTGAAATGAGCGAGACAGCCGAGACGAGAGGGCCCGTAACCCGCCGGAGGAGGACAACCATCACCAGCGCCAAGCAAACCAAGAGGCAAGACGCAGGGGAGAAATCTCCACCGTGTTCCGCTAAAGAGAGAGCCGCAGACAAGGTCCAGAAGCATGCGAGCAACAACGGCAATATGGAGAGAGAAATGGGGAAGTCAGCACAGCAGCAGGAGCAGCTCACAAACAGTCCGAAGAAACAGAGGAGTGCGGTAGAAGATATCAACGACAGGCTCAGGTAACCTTTGACGTTAACGTTCCAGCGTTACGTACAGACGTTAACGGTAAAATGTTAGCAGAGGGGTACATATTATAATTCTCCCCCCCCCTTTTTTTCTTCCGTCATCATTTATAGTATGTGTAGCCAGAGTCGTTATTCTTCCCCCATTGTTTCCTTTATTGCCGTTTCATGACAGGTTTGCGGGTGCTTATTTCTGGCAAAGCTGTTCTTGAGCTAGCGGGGATTTAAAAAAAAAAAAAATAAAGACTCAGTTGCAGAAACCCAAAAGTTGGAGTTAATGTTAACATTTCCATAAGCTTTAAATGCCTCTTTTTGAGTTGCCTTCGTTCATTTCTGCCCCCCCTTCTTATTCTACATTTCTTTGATAGCCCTGCATGAATGCAATCTGTGAGAGTCTGGCACAGGTCTGGTGAGCTTTTTTATTTCCAGCTTTCTAAACAAACTGACATAACTTTCATTGCTTGCATTTTTTTAGTTGCTGGAGTTTGTTCTTTTGCCAGGCCAATAATAAATAGTTTAAGAAAATAGTCAGCAGATAGATGGAGAGTTTGTCTCAGATGTCTCTAATTTTGATGTAATAAAATAAATGAATAGTAGTAACAGACTCTTTTGGCAGGACACTCTCATTTGTTGAACAGAGGTTAGGGTAGCTTTGAGTTTGTATACAGGGCGTGTCAGGAGAACAGGTAGGGTATGAGGGACCTTGCTGCAAACAATAGCCCGTGCTTCACCCTATGGGCACCACACCAGCTTCTCAGACCTGCCTACCTATTTAAAGCATGCATTTCTTTAGGTTGAAGCCATGTCTTCTTGATTACCCCATGGAATTTTCACATCCTTGTAATTGGGCTAAAAGGTGTGAAGACCAGCATCCTAATACAACACTTTAATACCCAGTAAAAAGAAGGTGATTTTAATTTGTGATTCATTTTTATTTTAATTGGATCCCAGCCAGCTGACATAAGCAAATGATGTGTTCTTGTGACACATGCTTTGGCAATAGCATGCCTACTGTTTGCATGCTTTTCTGCACGTTTCTCATGCTGAGTGTGTGTCCTGGCACTATGTTAAATACCACTTTGGTTTTTCCTCCTTTCTTCCTTTATTTTTCCATCCTCTTGCCCTCTCTACAGTTTTCCTAACTTGCTGTTATTGCTCCAACTCCTCACCTCTTAACCATTTCCCTCTATACAGTCTTTTCCTCCCTTGTCTTTGTTCACCCTTTATCACATATGGCTGTGTAAAAGTTCCCTTATGGTTTCTTGATGAACAGCCTCAGTTTTCTAAAGCATAGATTAGGGGCAGTGCTATGTGTAAACCCTTTAACTGCAGTGTGTGATTCATCCACGTAAAAGCTTGTATAGAATTAAATATTTTCCCCCTGATCCTAACTTTTAAGTTGAGATTAACTTTAATGTCAGATTATGCCACATTGTTATTAAGTGTATTACAACCAGGAAAGTGGTAATCAGTCCATCAAGAAAAATAAGCTAAGTAAGGGAAGTTCAGCATAGTTGGTCCTCAACATGAAGTCACACGTGTGTCATTTTTGAAGGATTTCTCAATGTGTTAATCATGATTGACTCACTCTGAGTTATCGTTGCTTTGTAAGAGTTGTAAAATCAATCCTGTTGCCCTAACTAGATTTCACCCCTTAGCTTGTGGGTACGGTGAGACAGGAAAGAGTGGAAATTGTTTGATTATAGTCTAAAATTTAATGGTGAACGCCTTGACTGCGTGTTTCTCTGCAGATGTCACAGTTTACAGGAGTCTCTCTTGAGCTCAGCCAGTGGCTACAGCAACTACAGAGGGATCCTCAACTGGTGTGTTGTCATGCTGGTGAGTTAAACCACAGTACATGTCCACGCAGAAATGAAAGTGTACACCAGCGTGGCTTCCAAAACTGTGTAACATTTAGAAAGTTAGACCCCTCATTCAGCTAAATCTTACCGGTCTGGACAAGGCTCGTGCAAGATAATGTCAAAGAATTACTCTCCAATCTCAACTGCTCATGCACGGTTATTCTTATTCTTTGCCACTTGTCTCTCTCTCTCTCATACTCAGCCATCCACAGTGTATAAAACTCCAAACTACTGCTGCATGTTTGAATTTTCAGGAGTGCTTCTGGCAGTTCCTCTAACAACAAAAACAAAAGTTCCAGCCCACACAAAGTACACATCCCTCTGGGCTTGCTGTTAGACCTGTTGTTACAGTGACTTTCTGTGACACATTAACTTGTTGTGTTGTCTGCAGGAACGCTGATAAATCGACTTTTGTGTTATCTCTCATAACACTTGCAGATTAACCACATAAGTACTTAGTTTTTTTCTTTTTCTTTTTTAAATTTTGGTTTTGCCCTGGCCTGGGTTGCCATTTCTTGTAGATATTTCTATAATTTTGATAAGAGGCGTGTTGCTAAGCTACAGTTTAATCTCATTGAGCTTGTTTGAACTTTCTCAAAAGTGAACTTCGTTAGATGGGCTTGTATTACGTGAGGGTTTGTAATTTGCTGCCAAATTATTTTCCTTTTATTAGTGATTTAGCGCAACGTGGTGTCGCAGTGGTTAACACTCTCGCCTCACAGTAATAAGGTCCCGTCTTTTAAGTTTTTATTAGAGTTTTTCATATTGGGCAAACCAATAAACGAGCATCACACAAAAAATGCAACAACAAAAAAAGGAGGTCATGGGTTGAGAATCATAGTAAAATAAATGTTCATAGAAAGAAAGAGGATTTCTTTCCTCTCATATGATGACAGTAAATCTGTTTCAATGGATAAATGACACAGTTTCTCCTATCTTGTCTCTCCCATTTCATTTTGGAGTCTTATTGAATAGGTCATCTGCTCCAGGGTATGTACATTTTTAACAGTGTTAGTGAACGCTGAAGCCAGCACTATGTGTTGGCTTTTTCTTGCTAACTGCAGGTAGGACCTTTCGGACGGTGTTTCTTTCTTTTAATCCATCTGGGAAGGCTGCAAGATAAAAAATAAATAAATTAGAACTTCGGAGATAAATATTGATACTTCTTTCCAAAAAGGTTGGATGGAGGCTTGGGTCCAGAATGTGTGTCAATGATCGGCAATATTTTCTCTACATTCTCTCCAGCACGCTGGATGAGTTCCATTTAATTTGGATTTCTGTTTAAGAGTAACAGAAAAAGCCTATTAATAAAGAAGGTCCTGCCGGCCGGAGCGTGGAGTTTGTGTGGGCTCTCTGTGTACTCCAGCTTCCTTCGAACTGGGAGTAGGTGTGCATGTGAGTGTGAACTGTTTTCTGTCTCTGTGTATTAGCCCTGCAATACACTGGTGACCTGTCCAAGGTAAACCATCTGGGATGGGCTACAGCCCCCCAACGTATTTAAGCGGTTAAGAATGGATGCTGAATGGATGAATCAACCAAATTTGTTTTTTTTGTATCCATGTGAGAATTAAGCTCAAAGAGCAAAATTAATGCCTATGAAAACTAATGACTCAAAAGTTTATGTCTTAAAGACATTATTAGGGAGATGCTTTCATGCATATTACTATGCTCCAGCTCTAACTTTGATCTAACTGGACCCATATCCAATATTGTGGTAATTGCTTTACTGTAAATTGTAAGTGCCAGGAGTCACAAGTTTTAATAAATTATAACATCAGCTTTTAAAAAATCTTTCTCGCAAAAGGGTTCTAACATTCTTAACACTTATCAATTCTATGAAAACTCAATTTTGTAGCTGTAGCAGGGACATTTTTATTATTAATAACAAAGAAATTCCCTCATTTACAATGGCTCCCAATGCTTGCTAGTATGAGCTATCATCAGTTATTTGAAAATAACATTAGCTGGAGCTCCTTTTAAAATAATTGGAACAGTATGCTACAGTGTATGCAAAGACTATACCCATTGTGGCTGCCATACTTTGTAGTGCTACTAGCATTAATAAGTAAATTGACAAACCTGGCTTTCATACAGCAACATACTTCTGTTGAAGTTAACTAAAATGCCTGCATTCAGCTAAATATGTCATGTCCCTCTGTGTTGAAGACACTTCGGGACTGTTAACCTCATTTAGAAACAAGAGCTTCTGCCCCAGTCTGGTGAGGGAAGTGTGTGTGGGTGTCTGTCTGTCTTCAGAGACAGCCTGCAGTGCCTGTCAGTTTTAGCCTTATAATAGGCATCTAGATTTTCAGAGGAGGCTTTAGGATCAGGCTGTAAAAATGTGAAGTGGAATCCCAGAGCCTTGAATGTGTGTATATTTAGCAGTTCAGTAAGTTGTGTACTTTGTCCTCAATAACAAGGACCATCAGATAAATTCCTAAAATGTCAGCTGTAGAGTGCATGCTTCTAGAGATGAGAATATAGATGTATTTTGTGCCCTCATGATTTTTTTTATTTGTAAGATTTAACACAAAATAACAGGGAAAAGACAACATATCAAAATGGCACTCCAGGCGTGTCATATGTATTCTTACACACACACACACACACACACACACACACACGTGTGTATTTTTAACCAATTTTATAGATTT
>VUQG01028005.1:32156-54954 GCA_015106755.1 Etia nguti | reverse complement strand
AAACACATATATTTTTTTTTTTTTTTTTTTTTTTTTTTTTTTTTTGTTTGTTTGTTTTTTGTTTGTTTTTTAAGAAAATAGCCCAAAATAGTGTTAAAAATTTCTTCTTGTGAGAGAGAACTAAATATTCTTGGTCCTCTGCATTGCTGGCAGGATAAAATACTTATTATGTTGTGTAATTACTGACCTGCCAACATCTAGTATCTGAACCCTGGAAGCAAAGTCTACATGGGATTTTGAGACTTCCAGAATACCTTTTTTGTTTATATTTGTCCCCAACACTTGCATAGATTTATTATTTGTTTAGATTTGTGATCTGATGAAAGTGATTCTGAGGTTCATGAAACATTTTTTTTTTTTTTTAAGCTTTGTTTTGAAATGGTCTTATTTTCTGATCGTTACCTGATGAATTATGATCTATTTATAGGGACCTCTAAGAGAAAATCGCTCGTTCTGCTGCAGACCCATCTGCTTGGCAAATAGCTGCATACCAGATATTAGTTTTAAGGTGTCCCCCTTCTCCAAGTCAGACCTGTTCATTCTAAATTGGAAAACTTCATTAGCTACTAACAAGGCACAGATGATTTTAAGCAGGCTGTGACCAGTTCTCCTTTATCTGTGTTATTTGTTATTAGACTTATTATACATTATATGGTTTAGGACACAGTATTGAACATGTTGGTCATAGATGTGGGAAGAGTACCTGAGACCTAGGATGGTTCATTGCATTGTTTCAAGTGATTTGCAGACAAGTAAACCATGTAAATAGTTTATATGGCCACAGGCTGACAAGGTCAGTGCAATGTGACGTAAAGCCTGTTTGAAGATTCGACCTTTGTTCTCAACTGTTTTCTCAGGGCATCTTTGTCAGAGGCCAGGTTCAGCGAACATCAATGGCTTCTTTCATTGTTAAAACTACTATCCACCAGATCAGAGAGCGAGAGAGAGATGTTCATTTTGCATTATAGATTATTCAAATAAAGTACAAGTGGATAGAAGTAATATTTTAATGTGAAATTTGATAGTTCTATAGTATAGTTTGATAGTTGTGTATATTAAAATATGTTATGTGATGAAAAAAAATGTAGTCTTACTAATATCATTTTATTTTCTAGAACATTAAATAACAAACATAACACTAGAGTAAAGCACCCTTTGGACATGGTAACCTTTTTCCTTCACCCTTCCCAGAGTGCAGAGACTTTTGCCCCTGTACCCAGCCCTTATCATGACTTTTACCTCAGCCTCCCAAGAACCCCCCCCCAATATTGTTTTTCTATTTGTAGGTTATTATTTGGCTGATTACATTGTAGTGTTTAGGCTCATGCGCTTACATATTCCTAAAAGTCATAGATCCATTATTAAGGGATATTACAGACTGAACTCAAAATACGATCAGCTGTATTTATTTTATACCACTAAAAAAAATTTCATCATTGATTTGTATTTGACTTTGACACTGACCTTTCTGTGCACAGGGAGGATGGAAAAGACACAGAGGACCTTTTTTTTTTTTTTTATTATTATTATTATTACTGTTTTCAGGAGAGGGAAAAAAATATCTACAGTGGGGTGGGTACGTCTGAAATGCTGCAGACTGATCAGTTAAACTCGTTACTTTTTGTTGTATTCTATATCATCATCTTTGAGATGCAGTCTTCTCTATAAAGTCATGAAGGATGAAACAAAAACTGTCTCAGGATTTTGTGGTGTAGTTGGAAAAAAATCCGGGTCCTACACCTCTGTCATTGCAAGCTTCATGCCATCCTGTCATGAAGACATTCAGTGGACGATTATACGGTAAAAGTTTGGCAAATCTTTTCAAAATCTTCAATGTTGCAATATTTTCTACAAATGTTGCTACATTAAATGTGTGACATGCTACAGTGGTCTCCTCTCCTCTGTGCTGAAGGTTACTGAGGTAAAGGTTACTGGTTTGGACTACAGACAAAACCACATTGCTGCAGGGTTTTGGCAAGCTGGTGGGGATATTCACTGCAGCATGACCCCATTATAAGTGTCATACACCAACTGTCCTCATTATCTTAACTAGCTTAAGCAGCTAGTGGCTGCTATAAAAATGAACTAGAACTGTACAGATCCCATACGTACTGTTGCTTCTTTAATTTGTGCAAAGTCTAGTGTTATCTTAGACTCTCTGATAGCCCCGATGGCTGAGATGAAGCTGGACTCTGAACTTAAATATACAATTTAATAATAAACTTGTTTTGCTCGACACTTTCTACCAGATCAAGCTTCAGCAGGGTGTCAATGTGAACAGCAGGAACATGTTTCTAAATTTAGCTGGGGATCTAATCTATTTATAACTCGGCACGTAACATATTTATTTCTAATATCCTCCTCAAAGAATTCCAGCATAAGAATAAATGTTTTGTTTTTTTCATCTGGATTTGAATAGCAACTGTTTCAATGTGTATAAACAAACAGTTACATCTGCAGGTTGAAGATTCAGACAAGTATTTTTTTTTTTTTTTCAGCTTTTTAACGAAGAACAACTTTGAAATATGCTTTGAAATATTTCTTTAGTGCGAGTCATGTTAATATTGTGTCCTGTTGCATCTTTCTCAGGTGCTGAGTAATGCACGACTTTTCTTAGAGAACATTATAAAGTGAGTATGCACCTACATTTATATAGCTGCTGTTGTTTTTTTGTTTTTTGTTTTAATCAACAAGAGCTTACGTGCATCAAGAACTGCTTCACGCCCAGAACAACTTAAACTGTTGCTGCAGTACAGATGTTCTAAGGCATGAGGTTGTTCCAGGTCTTAGGTTATGAAACTAATTTCCTCTTGTCCCAAGTCAGCTGGGACAGGCTCCAGCCTTCTGCATCTCTTTAAGAGATGGCTTCCTATAGCTGTAAAATATATTTCTTCCTTTTTCAGGTATGGCATCTTGGTAGACCCTATCCAAGTAGTGTCCCTCTTCTTAAAGGACCCCTATAGCTGGCCAGCAGCATGCCTAATCATTGGTATGGAGCCTTCATTTCACTGCACATGGTGATTGAGTTACAGCCATGTGTTCATTTGTGACTTTAGGATTGAAATTATAAAATTCACAAATGTGGTTTGTATTTGTATTGTTGTATGTAGTTGTTATTAACAGCTTCTTTAAGTCACAAAAGATCTAAATGGATCCAGCATAATTAAGTTTTTCGGTGCTCAAATGTGCAATGTTGCCACATAGAAGTGCAGTTCATGTGAGCCTCTGTGTATAATATATTTTGCTGCTGATTGTTCAGATTTTATTTACTTGGATACAGTTGATTCTTGATGCAGTCTGTCTTTATCAGTACAACACAGAAAATCAGTACTAGGGTGAAAGAAGCGTTTGTATTTATAGAAAGCAGAACTTAAAAAAAAAAAGGACATATTTGAATGTTCTTCAAATTCTCTTTTGAAGTTCTTGACTGAAATAAATCAAGTAATGATTGATTTTTATTTTTATGGCATAGCATCTCGCAGAGTTTGAGTTCTGTTTTTGTGTTTTAGGTTCCAATGTGTTCATCTTAGCAGCCTTGTACATAGAGCGGCGTCTGGCTGTGGTAAGTCCCTACACTAATATGTGTTTTTCTATGTTGGATTAAATTTTCATTTAACTTGTGATGCTCAGTTCTTCTTCTGGGACTCTTCGACCTCAGTAAGCGTATTTGTTGATGTGATAACACTGTTTTCTTACAGTAAAAAGAAAGTGGGTTTGATTAGAAGGTTGTCATTGTGTGATCTCCCATGTGTGCTTGAAACGGGTCCTTTTCAGTTCCCGGAAACTTCAAAGTAAATTCAACATCACAGCGCCACCTCTTTTTATACCTGCTCTTAAATCCGATAAGAACACTGAAGCTGATCCAGATTAGATTGCACAGTTCCTTAAGAGACAAAATACTGAAAGTATTAATAAAATATTACTTCCTTTTTGTCCTTTATTCTTTCTAGGGCACAATCTCCGAAACTACAGGGCTGATTCTTCACTTGTTTAATCTGACATCCTTGATAATCTTTCCTTCAGCCTCAATACTCACTGTGACCTCCATCACACCAGGTACATATATATTTTTTATGCTTTATTCTTTTTTACACAAGAGGAGTCGGTCTTCTGCTTAGAAAATAAGAACAAATGATAGCAATAATGTCAAGTACTGTAAGGTGAATATGAGTGAGCCAATGAGTCAATCTGTACACACACCCAGCTATGCTTGGTTCATTATTTATTTATTTACTACTATGTCATCTATTGCACATAGCTAGTGACTCGTACATTGTGTGTGTGTCTGTGTGTCAGTGGGTGGTGTGCTCTCCTTAGGCACCTACACAGTGCTGTTTCTCAAGCTGTACTCCTACATGGACTCCAACAAGTGGTGCAGAGAAATCAGACAAGCCAAAGCCAAAAGAATGACACGATCATATTCATGTAAGTATATTAGCATAGGAACTGCTGGGTTGTTGAGTCATTGTGACTAAGGTCAGCGAAACGACTCATATCTATGAATGAATTCAATATATGATTCATACCTGCAGAGATTTGTTGCACTGCTTTGCTTATACTGCCATCTAGTGGTGGCATAGTAACATGTGCAACTCTTTCAATTGTGTTTGTAAGCTGGAGCTATTTCGATTGACCATGGATGAAAGTTGGGTCTATATCTGTAGCTATATCACTGTGGATTCATTTTAATACACCATAATGAATAAAATTAAATTAAATGATGCTTGAAATTCAAATTGTTTTGCCTGTTCATCTGCCTGTGTTTTTTCAGGTCCAATTGTGGCACAGTCCAACGGGTCAGCGGTTAACACCAATGTCTCCTACCCAGGCAACCTCACACACAGAGGTAACAGACTGCACAGTTAGTTCAGATGGAAACTTCTACCAACAACACTGAGAAAGAAAATTAGTGCATCAAAATATTTGCTGTGTAAATATTAACTTGTTAAAGTAGTTTACCTGGGCCAGCCCTAGTAGTCCTGTGTACACGTCGTTTTTCACAAGGTCTTATTCATTTTTTTAAACATTCCAATATCAAAGTCAGAAAGTGCAGCGTCAAGTCATTAATGTGACACTCTGATGTGACCTGTTTGTGTGTTTGTCTTTAGACATGTACTACTTCATCTTTGCGCCAACCCTCTGCTACCAGCTCAACTTCCCACGGTCTCCACGGATACGCAAAAGGTTTCTGATCAGAAGACTTTTTGAAATGGTGAGAGGAAACGATCAGAAACACTGTCCCAAAATTTTAGTTAGTGACCTAATTATAATGACAGAAAATAAATCACAATCACAAACAAGGAGATGAATGTGTGAATGTTGTTTAAATCTTAACATGCTCTTTTCTTGCAGCTTTTCCTTATGCAGTTGTTGGTGGGATTAATACAGCAGGTATGTAGAATATTTACCAGACACTTAGCAAGCATACTGATTGTACACTGTATGCACGCATTAAATAACTGGTCAAATGTGATTTAAATCGGGGGTGTCGTGAAATAACAATGGTATTTGCTCACTTTTTTAATGCTACAGTTACTTTCACACACCAGCAGACTCCTCCTTACATCAAATTTGCAAAGTTGGCATGCCCCGTTGGCCCCGCTGTTGCCATTCTGTTTCAAATCCATTACCATACACTGAACCCTTTGAGCCTCAAAATGCTGCCTGCAACAAATATATTTAGATTTGACTTATAGTTTGTTTTCTGTAGCTGAATATTGTGTATCTGTCATTCTCTTAGATTGTTTAGTGAAAATCTGAAATAGAACATTTTTCTTCATTGACTATATTGTGAAAAAGCAGCAAAAAAAAAAAAAATTGACCAAAGTCTGTGTCTTCCAGTGGATGGTCCCAAGTGTTCAGAACTCAATGAAACCGTTCCAGGTGTGTATAAACACAGAGACACTCACTGCATCACTCACAATGGCTCCAGGAATAAAGCAAGAGTCAACCAATATTTGCCTGAAACTGGAGCGGTCTTATAAAGAAAAGGTATCATTTTATTTGTTACTTCTTAAAGGAAATGGACTTTTCTAGGATGGTGGAGCGGCTGCTGAAACTAGCTGTGAGTATCAAGACTGCACATCAGAGACTTTTTTTATTTATACGTCAGACTTGATCTAAATTAAACACTCAAATAAATCCCTTTATTCTGGTATTGTCTCATGTTGTTTTTTTTTGGGGGGGGGGTATTGTTTTAACATTTTTGAAGTGAGATTTATACTGTGCTGTTCTCAAGAGGTCTCAAGAGTTACATTTGTTAGGCAACAGTAGTTAAACCTTACCAACCTAGACACCTTTCTCCTTTTCTAATCCTCCCCCCTGGCTGCCTCCTCCCAGGTTCCTAACCATCTAATATGGTTAATATTCTTCTATTGGTTTTTCCATTCCTCTCTGAACTTTGTGGCAGAGCTGCTGCAGTTTGGAGACCGGGAGTTCTACAGGGACTGGTGGTGAGTCGTCAAGCATACATTTTCTGTGTGACTCCTCATCTTTCATTTATTTTTTGCTTCTTTCATTTTTCTGTTAGTTTAATATGTTGTTGTAACAGTTTGTCAGATGTACAAGTGATGGTGTTTTTACAAATGCAACAGATGATGTATCACATAGGTTTCAAAGAGTGTTTTCCTAGAAATATTCATTCAAATCACACTGCAGTTTTGACATCAGTTCCTTAAACTGCTCTTGATTTCAGGAACTCTGAGACTGTCACATACTTCTGGGCCAACTGGAACATCCCAGTGCACAAGTGGTGCCTGAGGTGAGCATCAAACTCTGTAATGAGAGTTCTTTAGTCTTTTTTTGTTTTGTTTGTTTTATCAGTATTGCCACATGGTTTATTGGTTGGCTTTATAGTCTCATTAATAGTTCATGTATAGTCACCCAGATATGAATAGGAAAGAGAAGGAGTCATTTGTCTGTTTCCTTGTTTTCCAGACATTTCTATAAGCCAATGTTGAGAAAGGGGGTGAACAAGCTTCTGGCTCAGACTGCTGTTTTTCTTGCTTCTGCCTTTTTCCATGAGGTAAACCAGCAACATTCAGCCTCAAACACCTTTGATGGCTGTTTTTACTTCTGTATGTGAAGCAGACTGTTTTTACTAAATGTTTTATTCCTACATGAAGGCAGAAATTCAGAGGTTCCTGGTGCATGCACAGAAACTGAAAGAAGAGTTGCTAGCTTCAAGCATCACTGTTATAAATGCAGCTGCTCAGTTCTAAAACATGGAATCTATTTCTTTCCTCAGTATCTGGTGAGTGTTCCTCTCAAGATGTTTAGACTGTGGGCCTTCATGGGAATGATGGCTCAGGTAAGGCCCTATATTTATTTATTTCATTATATACTGAGGCATACACATGCATTCACCTCTGACCTTTTAAACCCTTCAGGTTCCTCTGGCTTGGTTCGTGAGTCGCTTCCTGAACGGAAACTACGGCAACGCGGCCGTGTGGATCTCACTCATCATTGGACAGCCCATCGCCGTGTTGATGTACGTCCATGACTACTATGTCATTCATTACGGGAGCACTACATAACACAGGACAGACACCCATATACCAGCCTGCAGAACAAGCCAATGAGGTATTATAGAGCAGGTTCAGGGGAAACCATGGCAAGCTGATGTTTATGAAACTGTTGAAGCAATGGCACGAAAGTTGTGACTTTATTTTTGCACATCAGACAACCAACAGATAATGATCTCGGATGTTTAAGTGTCTTGTCTAGTCTCACACTGCACCCCTGTCAGCCTCCAACTTTGGGATCCACTGTACAAAAGCAAATATATGGTGCTAGGGTTTAATGTACCGTTCATTGGCTCAAAGGTTTGAGGGGGGGGGGGGAACTCCTCTGCTTTAATACGTTCATTTTAAAAATGGGAAGACTAATTAAAAACCACACGCTCCTCCTCAGTAGTGAATGTTTAAGAATGCACACACCAGCAGGTGCAACAAGTGTGAACCACTGCCAACTGTGCACAAGCTAGAGCCCGGATCCAGGATCCTTCTTCCAGCGAAACTATATGAAGATGGGGATTCTATATCGGGTGCTGAGGAGTATCTCTTTGTTTATCCAGAGGCAACACTTTTAAATGTTAAAGCCAGTATACTTCTCCAAGCTAAAGCCTGACATCCTGGTTGACCACTTAAGAATCTCCAGGATTTGACATAGACCAGACTGGCTTTTGCATACATCCTTGGATGCAATATAACTTCCAGTATTACAGACCGTATATTAAAAATGACACTGAAAATGTCCGAAGGTAGAAAACTGAAGGAAGCAAGGATTCCTCTCCAAAAAGACTGAGCACCAGGACGTTGATGTGGATTTATTTGTACAGTCGTATGTCAAACAAAATCAATGCAAGCTTTGAGCGGAAGTGCACGTGCTGCAGGCTTACTTGCCTTGGCTTTATCATCTTGTGTCTGCACTGCATTTGAGTTGTCAAGTTTATTTTATTGTTTTGCAGTATTGTATTTGCTGGATGTTTGTTTGTGCCATCATGAAATCACGTGTGGTATTTTGTTTAAACCGATGATTTAAGTGTTTGATTTGCCCGATTGAACCAATGAATGTTTTTTGCACTCGAGATGCATGCAGTTAACTGAAGCAATAGATTTCAATGGATGCATTAATTTTAAGTTGTATCAATCATGTAAAGAAAACAAATTTGTGCTGAGAGTTCCATGTTCTACAATCTGCTTGTTGACATTGCTGTTAAAAGGTAAAGCTGAAGCTGCATTAATTTAAAAAAAAAAAAAAGGCAGTTGAAACGGCCTGATCACGTTGGATGATTTACAGTATGTTTCTTTGATCTAGATATTGTCAGAACATGACACTACTGCCAGTATGGATAACATACCATAAATTGATGTAGGAAGATGTTCTTATTTTATCAGTCTTTGAGAGTTAAGTGACAGCCTTTTGTTTAAAAATGGTTGTATTCTTTCCTTTTTGATCATAATTCAGGGAAAAACTGTCCTAGAGCACCAGTTATAGAACTGAGTGTTGGCATTCCTTACTGAATACAAAGTGCCTGCTGTGTTTTAAAAAAACAAAAAACAAAAAAAAACCCTTGCATTTAAAATGAAGAAAAAAATGCTGTTAGTTTGATGCCAAACACTTGTAATATAATCCAAAATGTAGGAAAAGTAGTTTAACTTAAATCTATGTAGCAAGTGGGCTTCTTTGTATGGTGTGGTGATTTGTGCAGGAGCCTAAGATTAACTGCACTAAGCTCAAACTGAAATATTTTACCAAATCTCAGTTTTAAAGCTATCATTTTTGTTTTCCTAAAAACACACAAGTAAAGCATCATTCTGATCACTTTACTAGTATTTCATTGCACAAATGACACTTTTTAAAATATCTTTTTGTCTGCCCCACTTTCATCTGCAAATGTGACCGCGTTCTGAATTTTGTCAGACATGAGATACGGTTATTGTGACACCAGAGTTAACATCTGAGTTTTTTGTTTTTTTTCCTCCCCCAAAAATGTGTGTCTACATTTACAAACCATGTATCTAAATAACACGAGCTTACTGAGGAAAAACAGAAAATGCGTACGTCAGTGCAATCGATAGGAAAAAGGCATTCAAAGCAGTCCAGGGGTGTTTCTTCAATATTAGTTGATGTTGAGCTGCTTTTTTTTTTTTTTTTGATGCAATATGTAAAAATGAATATATTGCTAGTTTTGCTCATGTGTACAGAAATCCAAAGTGAAGAAAGATTATCTTGGAAATGCAACTGTCACTTGAAAATATTTGTGGTGTTTGATTTAAAAAAATAAAAATAAAAAAAATAAATAAAAAAAATAATTTATCTGATGAATGGACTTGTCTGTTTGTGTTTCATTAATTCTTTCCCCCATTTGGTGACCTCCCCTGAGTTTTGACACCTCAGTATATATCAATAAAGATGTGGTTTGATGGCTATTTGAATAGCTTCCAGGTTTTTCTAAGAGTAACTGCATAGGCAAAGACCACCATCACAAACTTCTGATGCCAACCCATTTTGTTATTTACTCAAATCATTTAGTTCTATAAGCATCCCTGAAATATGGCAAAAAAGAAAAAGGCTTCTAGGCCAACTACTAGGCACAAGTAATGTGCCTTTTAAGGTTTTTTTTGACAAATAAGAGGATTATCCTAAATCCCTCTTCTTAATGTTATAGCACGTCAAAAGCAGCATTATTAGCAGGGACCCTGCCATGATGTCTTTTGATCCATCCATTCTATCTGCTCAAAACTAAGGACAAATTGGTACCTAAAACACTTTATTGTACAGAAAGCAAAACTGGGGTTTTTTTCCCCCCCCAACATTGGAATGGAAACTTCATAATTTGTCTACACTAATTACATTTTGGACCAAATCGTCACATCACATTGACCTTGCAGACGGAGAAGCTCTACTCCTGCAAGAAATAAATGGACAAGTGTTAGATTTCTACACATTTTATTGACTGAGAGGTGCCATGATTACGTCATGTGACTGTAATACTGTATTAGGGTTCACTCGTGTGGAGGGGCGTACTCACCTTAGCCTTCTGGTTCTAGACATGCAGGTAGAGTTTAAACTCAAAGGAGAAATACACCCTCCTTATCCGACAGTTGGCATGAATCTGAGGGGGGGGGAAACGAAAGAATATGGTTTTCAATTCTTAATATAGAGATCTTATAGTTACCTGACAAGCAGCACCCGAAGACAGAAGGTTCTAACCTGTACACACAGCGTCTCGGTGTAATTGTTTCCATAAGTCCTCCTGGTGAAGTCGGATAGGTTGAACTGAATCGAAACCGCCGGCGAACGTTTTTATCATCCAACACCTGAGAGGGAGATGTGAGGCACACACACACAGAGCACCAGGTCTATGGTAGATTCCCAGGTTGTATGTTAGCCAATCATAGAGCATGTAAATGTCTCTACCTGGACCTCAAAGGTGAAATACTTCTTGAGGTTCTTAATGATCATAACCAAAAAGGGAAGTCTGATCCCCAGGGTCTTCTTGGAATCTGCAGGGCACGTTATGTAGGTGGTGCTGTAGGTATGAGGGAGCTGATGAAGAAGGGTGAGACTAATCCAAGAAAGAGTGAACCTGAGTCTATAAAAGCGAACACACTCACCTCACGTATGCTCCCTCAATTTCCAGCACCGTTGAGTGAATGTCATCGTCTTTGACTTTTTTGATGTGACTATTTCTCACCTGAGAGCAGATCGGCACTGGTGCTCAAAATAAATTACCGCTGTATTTTAGTCCTAATATTTGGGGGGCCAGGAGTGACAAAATGAATTAATTAAATACACCATTAAATAATTAATTAAATGTGTCAATAATTAAAATTGGAATAAATTAATTAAATAAATATTTAAATAATTAATTATTTACATATTTAATTAATTATTTATTTATTTTACATTTTAATTAATTATTGACACATTTAATTAATTATTTAATGGTGTATTTATTTAATTCATTTTGGCACTCTTGTCCCTGCAGCTGTTTTCA
Organism: Etia nguti; assembly: GCA_015106755.1. NCBI lineage: Eukaryota > Metazoa > Chordata > Actinopteri > Cichliformes > Cichlidae > Etia > Etia nguti. The sequence continues at coordinate 43,451 of VUQG01028005.1, read as the reverse complement.
TGATTTAATTTTATCTGTCAGCCTCACCCATCAAACTCAGGGGGCAGGGTTAATGCTGCTACTGCAGCTTGTCCAAAGTAAGTCAAGACAGGTCAATCCTAGATAATCGATTGCTATGAACTGGTCGTATTGTGAACTTGGGGGCAGCCAGGTATCCCAGAATGCATTTCAAATCACAAACAGCAACGGCTCTAAACTGTAAGTAAAGTTTTTTAAAAAACACAGTTTTTCTGTCACCAACTATCCTTTTAATGTTTTAGCAGCGAATGTAGTGGCGTAATCTTCACGTCTCGTCAGCGTGTCAATATAGAACATGTTTGCAAAAGTGCATCAATATTATCTTCAGACAACAATTAAATTATTTTAATTAAAATTCCGCCTGGTCTCATGTCTCTGTGTTTCGGTAACATAAATAATGAGCCGACATTTTCCTCACGACACCACCGATCAGCTCGACGGACGCTCAGTTTACCTGCATACATCCTGCTCACCTGTCAGCTGTTTAACACCTGCTGGTAATTCAAGAAGCACGCCCACGTTACCTGGTGATAGTCACAGTTTAACGTGGGGAGCTGCTGCTCGATATAACGTAATGTCGGCGCAATATTGTGCACAAAAGAAGTAAATATAGGGTGTTTCCTGAGTGCAGAGCTGCTGGAGCTTTTGTTTCATTCAGAGTGACTGACCTGGGTTAAAGATGACAAACCGGATTTAAACGGAGAGCGATGGACACTTAGAAAACTACAGAGCACTTTATGGTGGGGAGCAGCGTTTGAACAAGCATGTGTCAATAATTAATTAAATGTGTCATTAATTTGAAATAAATAATTAAATAATGTATTTAATTAAATGAAAGGGCATTTAATTAATTAATTCCAATTTTAATTAATTATTGGCACATTTAATTAATTATTTAATGGTGTATTTAATTCATTCATTTTGTCACTCCTGGCCCTCCATATATATAAACCACTAGTGTGTGGGCAGAGAGAGGTATTTACAAATGGAACAGATTAAAACAAACAAGTATAGCCAACTAACACTGAAAACCAAATCACATTATGACGGAGGTGGCAATTTTGATAAAATATTTAAAAAGATAAACCACAGCTAGCTCAATAAAGCGAATTATATTTCTTTTGTAACATATGACTGTGTCGCTGCTTCCTTTTTGTCCCATTTTTGAAGAGGTTTGCTGCCGATGTTGTATAAGATAGACAAAAACCCGCCCTGGAAGGTGTTTTTAAACATCCTTGAGCTCAGTTCACACGTTACGCACGACTTTGAGACCCTTCACGCAGTTGCTACGCCTAGCGCCGGTTGCTATGACACGTGATTCGTTTGTTTACAGGTTTTCTTTTTCCTTATACTAGTTCTGGGTGAAAAAAAAAAGTCTCGCTGAAGATGCTTAATTTCAATAAAAATCTGAGGAAATAATTAATTTGTAAATCTTTCTTAAAAAGATCTTCATTCTATTTTATTTACCCAGGGAATGGAACTGATCCATAAACGCAACTCGGTTGTGGTGGTAACAGAAAACCTGAAGATAATTTTTTTTCCCCGAAACAACTTTATTACAACCTGGTAATAAACCGCACAGGTACACCTGTGTTTTATTTATACACCTGAATAAAACACAGAAGAAACAAAATGAAGCAGATCAAGCAGAAAAAACCTGCCTAAAACAAACAGGCTAGACCTTGATAATGTTCACATAAAGGCTTTTATCTAAGCGCACATTCTGTTTTTATAGATATTTATTTTGTGAAGAAACCACTGGTAGGTATTTATTTAATACAAAATGTAAAATTATAATTATTAATATTGTAAATTAACAGGTGCGGTTATGGAATTGGGCTAGAAGTAGTTAGCCTAATCAAAATAAACGTCACAATCATCACAGCATCTAAACATATTTCTATAATAGAGAGACAAATCTGAGAAACCTTTTAGCAAATATAAAACTACTGACATGTAAAATAGCAGGACCAAAATCAGATAGAAGCAAGTTTCAGGATGCAGCCCACAGAATGTGCCATGAAACACTGCATCAGCCGAATTGAACATGTTTGATCTTATTTGTTTAAACGATCTTCAGGGGTAAGGATCATATTTTGTTCAAGTGTTACAGCTTTATTAGAAACCACGATTTACTGAAACTAAGCCTGAGTGATTTAAATAAATCAACAAACCATGTCATTTTATTTTATTTATGGGCAAATGTTAATTTTAAACAGTAACATTTTTGGTAAAGATTTACAAAATAAGCAGTGGGCCTGTAAGCTGTTTGCAGTTAACATTGTATAAGCCAGAAGTTCCACCGTAACTGACAACACACAGACAACTACTGTGACACACAGACAACTACTATGTGTATCTGCAATGTGGACCCCATTATTAAAACTTAATGATACCCTCAGTGTTTTACAGCAGTGCAAGGAAACATCAGACCAGACTTGAATGTGCAGGGACTCACAAAAAAGTCAAAACTAAATGTCACACTGTTTTAATCTGCATAATGTTGTCACAAATAAAACTCCAAATCACATCGGGGGGGACTGCACACCGCAAGAAGCTCTACTGCTGCAAGACACAGACAGACAAGTGTTAGACTTCTATACAACATTTTTACAGACTGAGAGCTGAAATGATAACTTTGTGACTGTAATACTGTATTAGCGTTCACGTATGTGGAAAGATGTACTCACCTTGGCCTTCTGGTTCTGGACAGGCAGGTAGAGTTTAAACTCAGCTGGAAGCTCATCCTCAGAGTACAGTCTGTCGGAGAAATACACCCTCCTTATCCGACAGTTAGCATGAATCTGAGGGGGGGAAACAAAGCAGATGTTAAAAAGAGAAAAAGGAATATTGCGTCAAATTCTTATCATAGAGATCTTCGCAACAGGAAAGACTCAGAGGTTCCTCATGTGTGCACTAACCTGTACACGCAGCGTCTCGGTGTAATTGGTTCCATATGCCCTCCTGGTGAAGTCAGACAGGTTGAACTGAATCTGGTTCCAGCCGTCATCGAGCCTCATGGGCATGGTGCAGATGAAGGGCTTCACCCTCGTCGTGCTCTGATAGTTACTCGCTCGAAACCGCCGGCGAACGTTTTTATCGTCCAGAACCTGAGAGGGAGATATGAGACACACGTAGCACCAGGTCTATGGTAGATTCCCAGGCTGTATGTTAGCCAATCACAGAGCATTTCAATGTCTCTACCTGGACTTCAAAGGTGAAATACTTCTTGAGGTTCTTAATGATCATGACCAAAAAGGGAAGTTTGATCCCCAGGGTCTTCTTGGGGTCTGCAGGGCACGTTATGTAGGTGGTGCTGTAGGTATAAGAGAGTTGATGAAGCTAGGATGGGCAAGACTTAAAATTAACAAGACAAAAATATTAAGGAAAGTAAATCTAATTACTATGCCTGGCATCTACATGATACATTAATGTACACATACTTCAAACAAAACACAAAGACATATTATACACAAAGTAAGGACAATCAATGCACCCAAGAGCTTGAAAAAAAGAATATCCTGTTAAATATGCCAGGACTGCAAGTGTATATAATTATATAATAATGTATACTATAATTTCAGTTTATGTCCTGTACATATCGTAGAACTTAAAATAAAGTTGACCTTTGATTAATAAATAAACAGACAAACTCACCTGACATTTGCTCCCTCAATCTCCAGCACATTCGAATGTATGTCGTTGTCTGGGACTCTCTTTATGTGACCGTTCCTCACCTGTAAAAAACGCATAAATAGATTTGTTCCCTTATTTTAAATGGAGAAATTAAGACGTTTCCCGGAGCCTTTAGAGTGCTGTACGGCGTACCCACTGTAAACCTCCCTGAGTCAGATGTGTGATACCTAAACAAAACTAATGAATGAAGAAGGTATGTCTCATATCTAAAGTCAGATTTGTCAACCAGGGATTGGGACTGCCAGGACCCCCACCCCTGATCGCTGCCCAATCTACAAAGCACTGAACCTATTACTTGCTTTTCAAGCTTTGAGTTTTTCTATCCAACCCTTGAAAAGTGCTTGCACATAGGGGGCTCATCTCACTGTTGGGGTTTTCTCTGTATTACTGTAGGTACCTTACATTATAATATAAAGCACCTCGAGGCAACCGTTGTTGTGATTTGGTGCCATATAAAATTGAATTGAAATGAATTACAGAGGTTTGTAGACACCACTGGGTGGTGCCGCCCGACCTCCGGGTTAGAGATCAGTTGTTGCTTCAGAGGAGTTTAAGTATCTCTGGATCTTGCTTACCAGCAAGGAGAGAGGGGTGTGAGAGACTGACAGATGGACTGGTGTGGCGTGTGCAGTGATGCAGACCGTGAAGCGAGAGCTTAGCATTAAGGGGAACTGTCATTACCAGTCGCTCAAAAAGAACAGAATCGTGGATACAAGCGGCAGAAATATTTCCTGGGAGATAGGGTGAGGAGCTCAGACACGCTGGAGAGATTATGTCTCTTGGCTGGGCTTGGGAACGCCTCCGTGTACCCCCGGACAAGGTGATGGGGAATGCGAAGTTTGAGTGTATCTACTTAGAGTGCTTTCTTGCAACCTGGACTTGGATAAGCGGCAGAAAATGAATGAATGGATATCTTATATCTCCGATCATTTGTCACCACTGCATAGATGGCCATGCAGAGAGGACTGCAAAGCTCATATTTGAATATCTGACCAGTAAAAGCTCCTGTTTAGAACATTAGCCTGTAAAACAGTATAAATGGTACCAAGGACTCAATCAAGCGACTGTAACTTCAGTTACTTATGTGTGACTCTGGTTAGCAACTTAGCAGCACTGCCTCCTTGGCTACCCTGTATCACGTTGCTTTTACAAGTAATCAACAAGAACTGCGCGTCGTGAATTTAAAATTGATCTAGAAAACGTTCACAGCCATAAAACAGTGCGAAGTTTAACATCCTAAAAGCGGCGTGAGTGCATCATGTGCACTCACGCTTAGCCCCGCTCGCTAAGCCAACATATAGCTCCCTGCTTCCGTTCTGAGCCGCTACTTACCTTTTTGTCCCATATCTGAAGAGGTTTGCTGCCGATACTGTATAAAATAGACAAAAAACCGCTCTGGAATGTGTTTTTAAACATCTTCTTTGGGCTCAGCAGACAGTCGATGTGCACATAGTGTAACCGCTTCAAACTAAAGCTATACGTTTGTTTACAGGTTTAATTTCCGCTTCCAATTTTTCTGGTTCCGTGTGCTGGAATATAAACCGTTCCGCTAACAGAAACTACCACGTTTTCACTCAGAACAAAAAAGAGAAATCAGTTTCAATAGGTGGTCAAATATTCCCACACGGCTTTTCCTCGAGAAGAGTCCATCAGAAAGAAGGCAGCGGATGTCTCGTTTTTATTTTGGTGTTGCTGGGGAACGAAAATCATCTGACCTTGTTCCTACCGGTTAATAAATGCTGACGCCTCTCGGTCGCCGTGGTAACCGTGTAAGCTTAAAACTCAAGCGTTTAACATAATGTTGTCTAGAAGTCGCCAAAATAACAAAAACACCTTTCACGTTTGATGATTTTTGTTTCAGTTACTGATTGCATGATATAATAAAAGCTCCCTAATCATAAACTAATTCAAAATGACATCTTGAGCTGCCTCACCGCCTGCAACCAGATCCATATGTGCGTCTCCAAAGAATTTTAGGACTTCTATGATTTAAAAGTAAAGGTGCGCTTCTCTTTAGTTTAGAGAGGTGAGCTTTTACACACAGCTTCAGTAACTAAATAGGGCTGCACAGCTCTGATCATCCATTACAGCTGTCAGGATATTACCTGTACAGTTCCTGTAGAGGGATGATGCAGCATTACACAGCATTATAAACAAGGCACCCTAGATCTGCTGGAGTTTCCTATGGTCTGTAGAGGTGGGAGGATTGATAGTTCAATACCAACTAAGTATTGGCATCAGAATGACACTAACACAATAGGACCGATACTTTGCTTTAATCCTCTGAAGTTCAGTATCTAGCCCACCTAATTATAAAAGTATACCTCTATGCACTATGAAAAATGTACGAACCTTTTTGTTATGTCTTTCTCTCGAATATATTTTATCCATAGCCTGTAGCCCATTGAAACAACAGAAGCTGACCCAAAGTGCTTTAAAGACAGGTTCCAGGTCTAAAAAAAGAACCCTGTTTCAAAATAAACGAAAAGCTGAAAGGTGTGTTTTGCTGTGTTAACTCATCACTGTGGAAAATCAAAATCACAGTAGTCATTAAAATGTGTTCAGGATTTGCAAATTGATGGTGATTTATCTTACAAATCGCGACACACTGCTGTCCCCTAAATAAACGGACTTTATGGGTTGAAAGTATTGGTATCGGCAATACTGACCTTGTATTTACTTGGTATCGGATCTATTCCTAAATTTGTTGTTGTTGTTGGTCTGAAATCCTGAGTTTTCTTATGAAGGGTTCAAATTTGCACTTCTGCTGCTTTTTTTGCAAGTTCTTTTGGAAGTTGTGGATATGTTGTGAGTATAGGTAAAGCTAAGGATTATTCCTGAGGAGGGAAATGTATTATTGTTGGAGGAAGCTAATGGGCGCTTTCTTTTCTTTTCTTTCTGAATGTTTTTTTCTTTGGTTCATCAGAATTTACTCAGGTATAGTACCGGTCACAGTGACCCAGAGGTCTTACCTGTCCATAGAGACCAAGATTATTCATGTTGATCTGATAATAGTGGAGCTACTCTTTATTTATTTTGGGTATTTTCTTACACTGACAAAAAAGTGGGTTGACATTGATGTTGACATCCCTGTTTTAGGCGAACATCATACTTTAGGATTTAATGAGTTTTGTTTTAACTGTGATGGTTTTAACTATCATTGGGTCCTACAGTGGGTATCAGGACATTATCAATCCATAACTTAACATATCATTGAACCATGACACTGCCTTTGAATCCTACCTTAAAGAGCATTCATCTGGCAGCCATATCCACTGCTTTTTCTGCTTAGACTAATGCATTAGCCCCACTGACCTGAAAAGGCAGATAGAGTCTAGTCCAGCCACCATCCTATCTTATTTAACTCCAGCTTCTAGAAAATGAAATCATCTTTCTGAAGTTTACTTTTAAGACAGCTCCATCTTTATCTAACCTCAGCTTTTCCGCTATAATCATTTCTAATCTTGTCCATCCTGGTCACCCCCAATAAAAATCTTAACATCTTCACCTCCGCCACCTCCAGCTTGGCCTCTACTGCCACCATCTCCAAACCATACATTAGAGCAGGTCTCACTACAACCTTATAAAACTTATTTTTCACTCTTGTCGCCATCCTTCAGTTACAAATCATCCCTGAATCTTATTTTCAGCCTGCCTGCACTCTCTTCTTCACCTCTCTCATGCAGTGTCTGTTGCTTTGGATAGCTGACCCCGACTATTTAAACTCATCCACCTTCACTACCGCTCCTCCTTTCACCTTCACTGTTCCCCCATCTCCCTCTCATTCATACACATGTATTTAGTCTTACATTTACAATGACTATTCTATTCTATTCTTTCTTTTACTGTCTTTCATTCCTCTTCTCTCCAGTGCATATGCCCACCTCTCCAGGCTCTCTGCCACCATCTGTAACAGGGCTATTTGCTATTTGAGTAGTTCTGAATAGAAGACCTACTGAAAGCTAAAACAATCCCTCTCAGCCTAACAGAATATGTTTGTTTTTCCCATGAGGTTTTAGCTCCTCTCTGCTTGTTAAATGCCTGCAGACTTGCCCTTGTCTCCAAGCCTAGATAATTCCTCTGACATTTCCAATTTTGCTGAAATTACACAGCATACTTTACAGCACCTATGTGCTGAAACTCTGTTTAAGTTGTAAAACTGCTGGAGTGCCCCTTAATTCCCTAATACATCTACACCAAGGGTTTCTAGAAATAGATTTCCTATGCACAACTTAATTTAAGCACTCTTTCCACCCTCTAAATTCCGCTGAAGTGTCAAGCGCGACATCCTTCCTCCGTCTCTAACACTTTAAACATCTGGCAAAGATTTCAAATATTTAAACAAGCCAAGAAACATTCAATCAAACATTAACCAGGCACTTTGTATAATGACATCACCAACAGCGAAGCATAAATCAAAAGTCTCCTTTTAGTTTCATAAGAACTGATGCCTATGGCTTTTTTCACCGGTATTACTGCCGCAGCACTTTATTTGACATTTTGATGTGAGCTACACACAACCGCAAACATATTCAATGGGACAGATGTTACAGCTGTTTATCCTACTGTGTGTTTATTAGGTGCTGCTTCTTTGTGGTGAAACAAATGTAAAGTGATCCCTTCTCTACTCTTTATCTATCTTTCATTGTGAAGGTGTCCTCTCCCATTTTTATAAGTGTGTGTTGGTTCACAGGTTCACAGGCTGGCAGCTTCATAAAAACATCTACAGAAACAGTTTATGCTGCATTGTCTGCTTTCTGCTTTTATTTTGCTCTTCACTTCTCTAATTGAATCATGTATTTACGCAGAGACAAACGTATATTTTTTCTCTCTGACGCTTTCCGAGTGGGACCACCCTGGAGACAGCTTTAAATAAACGTTTTTGAAATCACACTTGAATGAAACTGCCTTTTGTTTTTGTCCCACAGAGACAGGGCAGTCTTCCCGCCAGCTCTTTCTAATTTTTCCTCTTCCTTTTAGCCTGCCAGCCACTTACTCTTTTCTTGTTATTCCCAATCCAACTGTTATCCATCAGCGTATGTGTTCCTCTTCTGCTTTTCGACACCTTGGACGCTCAAGCCTCGTCTTTGCATTGCATTTCCAAATCCCTGTTTCAGATTAAATATATTAGAAAATGTCCTATTCGACGAGAGGCCGAGAAAGAAAAGAAGATCAAACTAAAGCGGTGGAAAATGGGAGATATTATGAGACAAAGCAGAAACTGTAAGGTGGAGGAAGACGGGGAATGAAAAGAAAGAAAATGAGAGAGTTATTTGACACATTTTTGATACATCTTCATTACATTTTCTGTTATATGTGATATGAAAGAAATGAAGGAAAGAGGAGGTCCGCCTGTTGAACTTTACTTTCCATTGGAGGACTCTCTCCGCCCCAGAGCTTCACATCCGACTCTCTGGGCCTATTCTTTCCTTACCTTTTAGCAAATTACTGAAAGAACAAAGGATGCACGAAATGAAGAGGAGATAAAAGTATGAAATTAAAAGCAACTGAGGAGCTCTTAATTTATATCATCGGACAGCAAGGACTTTTGCACAAGTCTACTGCATGAGGATTTGTTTTCAAGACTTTTTCTCTTCTCCAGGTACGTTTAATCTATTCAGTCATCATTATTTGACTTTGATTCTTTTTTGTTTTTTTCTGGTTGTTTTTTTGTACCTAAAGATCAGGAGGACAATAGTCTGCATTACTTTGCCTCATTTTCTGAGCAGCAGTTTTAAGGTTCCTTGTGGAGATTTGTCCTCCTGGAGATACCCACATAATTTTCACCCTACAGTACTTTCCCTCTGGTACATGCATATTACATTTTTTTTTCATTGGAAATTGTACACAAAAAGGAGCTTTCATTCTTTTAAGAGTGCATAATGTAAAGTTTAAAATGTCTGAATTTAACTTGCGAGGGTTTAGCTCAAAGGAAGACCGGATAGATTTAGATATGATTTTGTATGATCTAATCATTTCATTTAAATGTGAATCTAAGAAGCAAATGAACGTCTGCATCTGTTAAGTCTGCAGGTGCTGGGCGGCAATGATTAACACAATGTTAAAAAACATTTGCAGGCTTCAGAGTCATTCACTGGTTTATCTTTTATATAATAATTTTATCAAATACTTTACCCTAACCATAAAGTTTCAAAAAAAGATAGCTGCTTGGAGAGTTTTTTTCTTTTTTAAAATCCAGGCTGACAGCCATGTTTTATCTAACTGTCTTATGATGATGAAGAGTGGAAAGACCTCTCTCAGCGGCACATGTTATCCAATGGGATATCATCCGTCTCTGGTTTTTATAAGGAAAGACACTTTTGTCCAAAATGAGAGGACCTGCTGAGTAAAATGTGGCATTATTTAAGACATTTATCTTTTATAAAATTACTTTTATTAAAGTAAAGGATGACATTTTTAATGTATATTTTTTTCTGATGTCGAATAGTCAAGACTAAATAAACACTTTCGTGAGATTTAATTTGGGGCTTTTAGAAATGCATTAACAGGGAAAAGTTCAGAGTAGAAAAGAAAGTGTGAGGGAGAGGATGAATGATGGGCGGACTCAAATCCAGGCTGCTTCTTAAAGGACTTGAGTTGCTTGTATGTGATGTGCAAGCTCTGCCAGGGGAGCTCCACAGATTTGCTGAAAGAAAAAATAATCATTTTAGCCCCCGTGATTCATCAGACGAAACAGGCTGAAACTAACTTTTAAGCCAACTTGGCTAAAGGTCCTGTAAGGGCTCTGGATGAACTCAGAACAACTACAGAGATTGTACGACAACAAGTTTATTTCCATAGAAAATGAGTGTGATAAGTTTCAAAGCTCTGAGAAAAGTTAGTACATTCAAGTTAAGGGTGAAACAGTTTTGGCTGAACTAATGAATAGCTTGTTTGGCTAGTTCTTCTTAAGCAGAACATAACAAATTCACTAATGCCGTAACGCCTTATTTATCACACTGTTTTATCTGTTCCCGCCTGGCTTTGAAATATCAACACTATTTTTGGTCAGTATTTTTTACTTCTTTAAGCCCCTTGAAAGTGTGCACAGTCCACACGTTTTAAAAACAGGACGTGTCACACTGATCACATTTATCTGGTCAAGACAACCGTCTACATCATGTTCAACACAACACATGTCAGTGTTGTGTTAAATAGCTGCGCACGCTGGCAGGATTCATCTTAATGCTGTGCTCCGTCTTTGAAGTAACACACACTGTCGTGTACTTAACTTTGTTGAGAGTGTCACATCCTTTTAGGGAGGAGATGAAGATGGATACAGTTGCCTCTACGATACAAGAGCACATTGTTTATAGGATCGGGATTTCTAAAGTCTCTCTGTCTGGATTCATTTCTGCTGATGTTGGCCATGTTTTCATCCCTAGAAGTCACGGCTATCTCCTTTAGTTTATAGTGTGCGTATGTGTGTGTTTGTGTGTGTCTGAGTTTGGAGAACTAAGCTGTTTGAAACTATTTACAATACAGTATCCAAGGATGAGTCCTGGATAAAAGGTTAAGGCATCTGTCTTTAAATTACTGCCGGGAGGCAGTAATGAAGAAGCCCTGATATTACTGAACAAT
>VUQG01028005.1:0-22628 GCA_015106755.1 Etia nguti | reverse complement strand
TCCCCCCCCCCCCCCTCCGAAAAAAGCCATCCTCTGAATTCTCTTCTAAAATCGCCCAAGTTTCAAAAAAACAAAACAAAACACCCTTTCCACGAAATGCTTTACATACGTTGATAAAACATTTCTTTCTATTTAGTCATCACCCCCACTGCAATTTACATTTCGTTTCCCTTCAAGCTGCTTGTTTCAGCTGATTGAAATGAAAGGAAAACTGACCCAAAAATATGCACCACCACCAACAGCCCTGCTTAGCCTGCACAAGCTCGGCACAGAACTCTGATTAACAAGGGTCCTTATTGCAACTAAAGGCCTGATTTATCGGGAAACAAACAACACAACACTTTAAAATTTGTTTTTACATGTCCAGCATCATCGGCTAAAGAGACATTCAGATTAAGATCGTTTAACATCATCGCTGCACACTCAGTCACCAAGGTCTTCATATCTACCCTGGCTTTAAGGAAACCTAAACTCGGCAGTTTTGCTTCCTTTGCTACCATCATGCTGCAGCCACCGCGGCAGATTTAACCATTTTTCCCAAAGCCTTTTGACTGTATTGTAAAATAAATGTCAGAACACTTCAATCAAAATTTGTGAAACTTTAAATTCTTGGTGTTATCCTTTGTTCTGTGAAAGTTACAGTGCTTAAAACTGCCGGTTTTGCTTTAATAAAGGATTTCCAGGTCTGCTTCGAAAAATATAGAATCTACTCTATTCTTCTTCTCTTGGTGAAGTGGAAAGACCCACAACAGGGCCATGACCCTCTCTTGAAGCTTAAGCAACAAGCCTTAAACTGTTGTTATAAACGACTACTCTTAATACAATGGAGATTTGTTTGCCATTTTTTTACATTTCCACAAAATTCAGCATCCATTACAAATATTAGAACCCCAAATCCAAAAGGTAACACTTTTCTAGCTGAACCTTGTGACATTTCTTTTCCAACAATGTGCAGTGAGTGGCAAACTTTATGCTGACAGTATTTTTTTTTAAACAAACAAACAAAAAAATAAGCGAAAAAGTAAAGAAAAGGAGAACAACTCGGTTTCCTTTTTCTCTTCCTCTCTGGTGTTTGGTTTGTCGCTCCTCAGCTTGTCTAACATGCAGCATAGGTTAGTTTACTTAGTCAAAACAAACAGAAATGTCACTGATTCCTCACTAAATCTTGAAAACAATATTTGATTGTAATGCCCCGTATACTGCACACACTGCATCTAGGCTCTTTCTTTCACGCTTGTCGAATTTCACCCGGTAAACATGCGTATTTTTTGACTGTCGTTTTATCGTTCAATATACAGGCGACTTTCTCTATTCTCATGCTCAATATTTCTGAGCAGATCCTCTGGATTATTGTCCTCTTTGCCCCGCGTTGAAGGCTGAATTAAAGATTTTGTCAGTCCTGCCATATGGAAGAGGGCAACAGCATCAATTTTATGGTCAATAAATTCCCCAGGAACCAGGCTTCGGGCTTGCGATTTCAAAAAATGCCACTTCCAAAAGTCTTTAGAGTCTTAAAGCTAGTGTCGCTGTAATGTCCCGCAAAGCCGACTGTGTTGTTGGGGTTGTTTTGGTGTTTTAAGTCAGCAGACACGCACATTCTCGTAAATCAGCGTCCACATCACGAAGCAAAAACTCAATCAACCTGACTCCACAGTGCGGAAGAACGATTTTCAGCATTTTGTAATGATTGCAGCTTCAAGGACTAATGTTCATCGATAGAGTTTATTATTAGGGCGTTCATTCGATTGTGTTGAACTTAGATGAGGAAATGTGTGCGTGAGGGTTTGGATGCGTATGTATGTGAGTCCCCTGAAGTTTCCTGTCCAGGTGGCTGCTCAGTAGCACCTCCTAGAGGCCCTGAGAGACAGGAGACAACCTCTCCTTAAAACGACGGCCAATGAATTACTCAATCCTGGACGACCCTGACGGATCGATCAAAAGTCCGTAAGGGATAAGTGGAAGGAACTTAGTCGACAGCTGAAGCGGCACTGGGACCAGAATGACTTTTGTTGGGTAAGTTGGTCTAATGTGATGCTGGTCCCACGGCAGATTGCGATGTTTTCTTCAGCATAGTGTGACATGTGAATTAAAAAAAAAAAACCCTGTTAAAGCCAGAACAAATGCCAAGAGTGGACCAAAGCAAATCCACATCAAGGCACACCTTTGAGTCTTTTCCAACAGCAATGATAAATCAAGTTGTTTCCGGAGCAAAGTGTCTGTCAACGCAGTCAGCCAATCACAGAGCAGACTCATTTTCCACCTGACAGGAAGCTGTAGTGCTAGTGGCCTTCCCCTCCTTGTTGAGTTTCAGGAAGCTGGGTTTCTCGATCACTACGGTAACAGCCCCTTCGCCACTATTGGGATTTTCCAGCGATGTCAAAGTCCGTTTCTCTGAAGTTTTGGCTGATTCCCCGTCCCTGCCAATCACAATAAAAATTTGTTGGGACTTCACAAATCTGTAGGTAAAAACAGCTACAGATTTAATAGGTCAATTGAAATGGTCACAATGCTAAGCTAACTGGTGTCTAGCTTAAAGCACAGGCAGGAGTGCCATATTTAGGGCTTTATCTATAGAAGTATCTTGTATGATGTCATGCGCACTGAGAGGTTGCGATGTGATACAGTCACAGGTTGCTAGGAAGAAATGTGTTTTCCTCAACTGATTGGCAAGTGGTTGCTGTAGGTTGCTGGCTGCTGCTAGGTGAAACTGGTTGCAAAGCAGGTGCTACATCAAAAACCTCCTTGTAATGGCTTTAACTGCTGGCAAACTGCAACATTCAATAGTATTTTCCATGGAGCACAGCAAACCATCTGTGAATACTCGCTAACAACTCACCACGCGGTAGTAAACTTGAAAAGGTTCACTTTCAAAGTAAAAGTTGTGAATTAGCACTGCAGTCAGTACATTTTCAGGGAGTAGTTGGAGTCTAGTTGGAGTAGGCCTGTGTGACTGGGGCTATATTTCACAGCAACTGCCATCAACCTCGAGCAATTTTTTTCCTAGTAACCTTTGGTTGCCAGATGGTTGAGGACAGGTCCCTAAGCCTGGGTGACTGGTGCCTTATTTAGTTCACCCTACATTGTCCCACTTCCAAAATGGCAAACAGGTTATTGTCACGTTAGTGATCATCTGACTGCAAAAGCTCAGTACAGGCCTATTTCTTAGTTTATGTGTGTACTGCTTTATGGCTAAGAATGGGTAGTTTTCTCACCCGTTGTTTGGAGTTGGATAAATGACCAGGAAGCAGGCAGTAAAGAATCCAAGGAGGGAGCCCCCAGAGGCCACCATGGGAATGACACGAACGCTGCCAACAGCTTCCACTACAGAACCCAGAGCTGAGGCCACCAATATCTGGCTGATGTACACCTGAAGAATCACAACACAGTTTTCTCAATACAATATATGACATGAATGTAAGTGGCAGAACTAAATGACTTTATTCAACACTCACCTGACAGGACAGGATGGCACAGTCGATGCCAAAGCCTCTGCGAGAGTTGCCAGGACTGTGCTGGATGTACTAAAAAATGCAAAGAAGGTTATTAATACCAAAAGATATGATAATTATTTTCTACCATTAGGAAAATAGTAGGAAAATATTCTTCATTTTTTGATTGACCCGTCAGACCTGACAAGCTGCCATGTTAAATTGCAAAAAATAATTTTATGAATTTACAAAGAGGAGAAAGGTAAAAAATGTATTTTATAGCTTTATAAACATAGGGTAAGACGATATAAACCATAAAGTAATACTTCTTACTAGGATAAATATGATCCTTTAAAATTACTAGTTATTCTTTAACCATGCATTTAATTCATATCTTTGTAAAGTCATATCTATATTAGATGATTCAGCTTTTCTAATTGAATATATCTGTACCTCTTTCATTTCATGATATTGTCCCAGTAGAGCATAAGGACAGTAGGAGATACTCATGGAGATGATGCCCATGCTGCTGATCATCACCATGGCCACGTACACGTTAGGGAAAATTGCCATGACAGCAGTTCCTACAAAGGAAAACACAAAAAAGAGGGAGATTAGGGCTTTACTGACTATCCAGTGTGCTTTTCTACTGTACTGTGTTCTATTACTGCAGTTCATACCAATGGAGAATCCAAGTGTACCCAGGATGTAGATGACCTTAATGCTCAAGTCAAAGTTGTCGAGATATTTTTGAAGAATAGCTAGAAAAGAGAGATTTGTTGATTGTTTACTCAAATGATTTAAAGAAAGTCCACTTTCTAACCAGGAAAACTGAATGATGTGAGCATGTGCTCTTGCACATGGCTACCTGAACATGTAGCAGCAGTCATGGCATATATAACCAGGCCCCAGCACCCCATCTGAACTCCTCTGTGATAGTTATCCAATAAGGTCGAGTTAGAAGGAGCCTGTGAGACAGAAAACTGGGCTTAGTTACATCACTTTTTACATAAGATGGAGACTGTTTTGCTCTTTTTTTATCCTGCTGCTGCAAAATAAATGACAAAAATCAGAGAAATGAAAAGAAACCTGTGCAAAGCATTTAAAAAAAAGAAAAGAAAAAGCCAAACAAACCAATTTTTAAATGTGTAAGGGTTCTTAAAACATCCACAGAAAGATCGTACGATACTTCTAATAAATGTTTTTAGGGTAAATAATAATAAAAAAAACTATATATATATTTTTTTATTATTGAGTCATGCTGGTAAAGTAAACTGAGGTGAAGTGAATGTTTGTATGTGTATCTGTGTGTTTTGCAATTGTTTCTCATACAGTAGGATCTCCGTGGTAGATGACTTGTCCCATGAAGTCGGTGAAAAAGACCGCCTCTGCGATGATGGAGAACCAGGTGAGCAGGTGACAGGCACACAGCCGCAGCAGCTCCTGGGGCATTTTTAGCATGGAGAGCCACAGCAGGCGCACAGTGGTCTCAACCTGAGGGGAGAAGATAAAACATCACACATTACAGTTACCAGCGAGGACCAACAATACAGACTTATTAAGCATCACACCCCTCCATCCACACACCTCGCCCTCTTCACTCTCTGTGTCCCCGCTGGAGGAGTTGGTGTTCCCGCTGCGGTGTCTGTTCCTCTGCCTGTTCCTCCTCCTGTGCCTGGCCTCCACTTCGTACAGGTCGTTCATGCTGCGGGACGGCTTGATGAGAAAAGCTGCGTTGGCTCGGCGGTAGCGGTAACGATGACTACCCACGCGGCCGTAGTAGGAGAAAGTGCAGGACGGCTGGCGGTAGAAAGTGTGGCGGTGGCGTGACTGTCTCATAGGAGCTCCAGTACTGGCAGCTGGATGAAGAGAGAGTTTGTTAAAGCATCTCATGGGTTCATCTTTTAATAACTACTATAACACTGTAGGGAAATGATCCAGGCGATTTATGTAAAATTTAAAGAGACTGATTTAGCATTACCGTGTTATTTTTCTAAACTAAAGAGGTTTTTTACATCAGAACAATTTGAAATCTTGACTTACTTTCTCAGTATAACTAAATATGACTGGGTTAACATATATCAACAAATAACAACATGGCTATAATAACGTAAAGATGCTGACCTTTGACCATTCCAGCACGATGTGCCTGTCCTTTAGAGCTCAGCCTGTTAGTGCCAAGTCTGTCAGTATCAGTAACGCTGGCTAACAGCCGCCCATTCAGCGTCCGCTGCTCGTTGAGCTGGTTGTTCAGCAGCGCCTCCTGCCCGTCGTCGTTTTCCATTTCTTGCAGGAAAGCTGAGAGGCGAGAAATCCTGGGGGTGGTAACATTCGTTTGATTACTGCTGTTTTGGGGGCGGAGCAAGTCTTGACTTCCCGTGCTGCTGCTGCGTCTGATGCTGGCGAATCGGGGAGATGGGGTGCTGTGATTGGGGATGAAGAAGGGAGCGGTCGTGGAGGGGGAGCCGTGATAGGGCGAGAGGTGATCGGCGAAGATGGAAGGCTCTATGTGGCACAAGAACATCGCATCGTGGTCGAGGTGATCGAGGGTTGCATCTGCCATGGCGAGGACGCTGTCGCTTTTACCTGGAGAAAGAAGAGGGGGAGGTGGGGCGATCAGTTTAGGTGTGAGGAATTTGGAGAGAAGTGAGAGAAACAGGGTGGAGAAAAAGAGATGAAGTCACAGCTGCTCTGTCATGACTGAATAAAAGAGAAAGGGCAATGAAGCATTTTAATGAGTAGAAATAAAATTCTTTGTGACATATGGTCAATACCGATACTGAGCTTCCTTTTGCTCTCTTTTTGTCTAGGAAACATAATATCCCCATAATTCCTCATTTCTAAAAGATGATGCATCAAAATTTAAAACCAAAAAAAGCATACATATGTTGCTAAATTTGGGTTTATTTGGATTCTCTTGGCACAGTGACCATCTTTTCTTCATTTGAATTGGAAACCATTTAAAATAGATTTTGCTAATTAAAAAAACAGAAGTTTCTGAACTCACTTCTCACAAGTTCCACCTCAAGGAAGTCCATGTCTCCATGCTCTGACTGGTCATCTTCGTATGGGTCATAGAGGTCGTAGCTCTCTACCGTATCATCCTCACCAATCATTTCTAATTTGGGGCCGAGAAGTCCGGCCCTCCCATTGGCTGATGTTTGAAGGTGGGCGGGATCCAGACTTTCCTGTTGAGAGAGCAGTGAAAAGAGTGTTTTCTGTGATGTCACTGAAAAAGTCTTTTTCTACTAAAACTGTGCTTCACGGCTCAGTACCTGCTCGAGCCTGTCGTGTTGCGGCGAGTACTGCTGCTCCTCAATGCTTAAGAGATGCAGCACGACGGAGACAGAGAAGAGGATGGCAGCAAAGAAGAAGAGGATCTGCTCCTGTGACTTGAAGGCTTGTCCGAGGAACGTGTGTGTCCAGTCCAAACCTCCGAGAGCGTAGCCGACTGCGCCGCCCAGACCTGAGGGCGCGAACACACACAACAAACACACAACAGGTGAATTCTGCTCTTTCGTAGCAATGGCGGGAAATATTTTATCACTGTGTTTATCATCATTTGTACCTGCAGAGGCGGCGTGGATATTCAGCGCCATGTCTTGCTCCTCTGTGTCCGCCACGTCTAACAGGTATGCTCTGATTGGTCCCTCTGTGGCATCCGCGCAAAAGTCCAGCACCACCACACCCAACACAGTAAGAACAATCCCTATTGGTTGTCTCCCCTGCTCGTCACCCAGTGACAGACCTGCCAGAGAAACACAGAGACGTTTTTCAGTGCGTATCTTACATTAGACTTAGAAATACAAAAATAAAAAGGCCAGTAATTATCAAGAAGAAATGTGTAGCACAAGGAAAAAAATAAAATAAAATAATTTATGCTGATGTAACCAAGCATGGTAAGAGCTAACAGCACATTACTAAATGACAATAGCTGCACAGACACAAACAAGTCACTGCACATTTCCCATACTGCTTTGCATGTCGTCCATGACCTTGTGTATAACATGACATTTGTGACCCGGTCTGCCCCGCTGCACCCCGAGGGCCTGAAGCTGTATAAATGTATGTGAACGACACAGTGTGCAGTGGGGTGTGTACTTTGAGTGTATTGTGTGATGTTGAGGCAGTGTGACTAAGCATGACAAACTCAAATCCATTAACGTCCGGAAAATAGAAACATGCATAGAAAGAACAACGGCGTGTCAGTATGTGTGCTTGTGTA
Source organism: Etia nguti (assembly GCA_015106755.1). NCBI lineage: Eukaryota > Metazoa > Chordata > Actinopteri > Cichliformes > Cichlidae > Etia > Etia nguti. Next base: position 14,975 of record VUQG01028005.1, on the reverse strand, counting down.
CATGTGTGTGTTTTGTCTATTTGTGTGTATCTGTGTGTACAGGGGGTGGGCGGTGGGGGGACAATGGAGCCACGGTACACACTAGCAAGGCACCCAGACAGGAAGTGAACTGTGATTGGTAGAAAGGGGGAAGCAAACAGGAAGCATTTCCCTGTGAAATGCCTGCTCTTGTATTCCCATGTCAACACACACAGTCACTTACAACTACACACACACACACACACTCATTCACAGGTTACTACAGCTTTCCCATGTCGTCCTGGCTTGTTCACACACATTCGCCTATACTCGCATGGAAACGCACACGTTCTCCTATTTATTCACTCATTTCTCTCAGACAGAGACAGGTCACTGTTTGTTTCCCACGTTAACCCTCCCAGCAGACACACACACACACACACACACACCTCCCTGGTGCCCTTAATTGACCCGAGTTGCCACTCCAGAAGAATAGAGGCAGAACAGAATAGATGTGAGTAAAACTGAATAGAATTTGCTGACAGAAAACTGTTCACACACCTCTTGTTCTTATTTATAACTCCTTTGACATTTCATTTGGTTATATTTAGAGATGTGTACAGGCCCCGTACACTATTGTTCTACATTAGGCACACATTTGATCCACATTTGAATATGGGTCACACTATTATATTATGGCTAAAGGAAAATCCTGAACTCTTGACCCCTATAGTGCGGTTTGCTATAACTGCTCTTTTGTTCTCTTCTCAGCTAATGCACACAGAAAATGTCTCATTTAGAAAAAAAAAATAAAAAAAATCCCCCGAAACATACCTATCAGTGATCCATTCAGAAACAGAGCCACTCCAATCAGTGTTCCTATACAGAGAGCCAGGATGAATGGTCTCCTCCTGCCCCATCGCAGAGTGCAGCGGTCACTGGCCGAGCCGATCAGAGGAGTGAACAAGAGGCCAAGAACTGGACTGAGAAACCATGTCAGACTGTAGTACTGCTCTGGAAGACCTGCACAGCACAGACACACAGACAGATGAAATGTGAGCAGAGATACAGACAGTGAGAGCTAACAGCAGGTGAGCAAGAGAGATGTGACTATGCTTCCACCAGGGGGCGCAAGCTGCATTCAAACTGTTCGGGTTAAGAGTCATAATTTTTGATTAGTTTAATTTTACATTTTTTATTTTATTTTTTATTTTTTAAACAGCAATTAGGCTCCTAATTGCAAACTCAAATCAGCCACAGGTGGCATAAACTGTGACACTAATATTAAACATAACTTTATTTATATGATAAGACACCCATAACAAAACTGTTCAGCATCATTGCATACAGACATCCCAGGCTTACAATTATTTATACATTAAAAAGAAATATAATTTCATGCATCAAACAGCAGAAACGAATCTTTAAAAAAAAAAAAAAGCAATCAGAAAGTGCCAGCCTGCTGGTTAATGCTGCTCACCATCATCATGATTAACATAATAATATCCTGCTTATCTGATATTAATTAACACATATAATATTGCAATCAGGTAATAAGATTTTCAGTGACTCACTATGTGACAGCAGGTCGCAGTCACAGGTAAAGTGCACTTCCACATAAATTGGTTGTTTGTGCTGTTGCTGCTGTTACCTAAGAGCTGACCTGAGGCTGACTTTTTCAACACCTTCTGTTAAAGCCTACACAAAGATAAAGAGGAGAAAGCCACAGCAACCAGCCCCGACGGCAGGATTTATCTCAGGTCTGCTGAGCTTCTGTGTGTTAACGTTCCCCCTGGATTATTGCACAAAGGAATTTGACATAGACTCTGGTGCTCTTCTTAATGCAGAGAAAATGAGCGAAAATTGAGTGTGGAGGCTCAGTGATCAGGTTAGTCAGGCTTTTGTCAGTAATCAACACAAAAGGAACTGCCCTGACAGTGACTCGTCTGTGTGAAACAATTGAATTACGAGCTCTCAAATGAAGGAAGGAAATCTCTTTTTTGTTGCTTCTTCTGAAAGCACAAGAGCACTTACGTATTTCTTACTAACTACTGCTTAAATAAACTCAGAAACCTGAAAGCAGCATACTGAAAGTATTAATTCTGACTAAGTAGGAGGGAAGAAAGACAGGAAAACTTCTATTTTTCTATTCAATATCCATTTCCTGAATTAAATGGATTGAGCTCAACATAACCCAGACTGTTATGTGAACGTGACCTTGTTACTGAGCACACATTTAATTATCTTTATGCTCCGACTTTCCAGCGTCGGAAACCAGGTGAGGATTTCAAACACATCCGATGAATGATTGGGCCCCAAATTAGGATGGGCCAATGGAAATAACTTTGACTAAACAGACACTCAGGATGCAGAAAATTAATGGAAATACACACTTGCTTTTGATATCTCTCAATAATACCACTCAACACTGTGTAAACCCATCAAACACACCTGTCGCCAGCAAAAATAGCTCTTAACCTGAAGTATGTACTTAATATTTTATAAACCTACCATAAATTCACTGTTGATTATCATCATCAAAGATTAAAAATAGATTGAAATACATTATGAGATTAGCAGAGATGAGGTTACTGCAAAGTAAGACAGATTTCAGGTAGCGTATCCATTTAAAAGCTCTAATACCAAATTAAAGAGAAATGAAGCTGTTCAGAAATGAACCACTTCTAGCTCGTTAACACAAATATCTAATGAGCCAATCACATGTCAGCATCTCAGTGCATTTAAGTGTGCAGGCATGGGCAAGATGACCTGCTTCCAGCAAGATAACACACTAAATAACCTGGAACTGTTTTCTTGAACATGATAGGTGGTTAACTACATTCAAAGAGCCTCCCCAGTCACCAGATCAATGCAATAAAGCACGTTTGGGATCTAGTGGAACGGGAGAGGCACATCATGGATGTGCAGCTGATCTACAGCATCTGTGTAATGCTCTCATGTCAGTATGAACCAAAATCTCTGAGGAATGTTTCCAGCACTTTGTTGAGTCTGCCCCAGGAAGATATTTAATATTTAAGGATGATCAGCCATCAGCCAGCCCTCGGGATCCAGTGTTGGCTGTGTCCAAGCCAGCTTTTTACACCTGTATCTTATACAAACTGTTGCAAGCAAGAAAAAATCATCGGGACTTTAGCAAAGCTGTGAGTCAAACCCAGAGGTAACAACTTATCGCTTCTAAGACAAGCTGTTTGCTTAGTCTTTGCTTCTACAAGCTTTCTGACTTCCCCCCACATGCTGCCTCTGCTGATTCAGGACTTCCTCCTCGAGGGCAGGTATCAAGTAGGATTTGTCAAGATACTTGGAAAGCCTTGAGTTTGACTTTTTGGAGCGTGTTCTCAATCCACGGCATTTAGTGAAACCAGTCAGACTCAGTGTTTAGCACAACAGTGACACTAGACTGGGATCAGATGGAAAAAAAGAAAGTTATCTAAGTGGAGTGATAGGATATAGCTGTAAACCAGAAAACTGGCATTTCTATTATTTGCTTCTAAGTCCATCTATTCAGTCATATAATTGAATTTTCCTAATTTGTTTCACTGATAAACAGAAAGTAAAATCAAGTTTCCTTGAGTCATCACGCCCATTTAGTTATCAATGCATTAGTGAGATAATCATGGCCGACCTCGCCCTCGGGACACGGACTTCACCGAGCTGACGGGAGGAAGAGGAGGAGGTGGAGGCAGGCAGCCCTTTCAGCTAAGTGAAGTCAGCTGAATTGCAAATAATTAAATCACAACTTTATCATTGTCTCACTGGCAAACTGTCGCTTGATGCGGCTCACTGAAAAATGAATGCCAGTTGGCTGCCGCACAGAGACGAGGAGAGACACTGAAACACTGAAAAGGTATGAGGTCATTCTCTGAACCTCCAGCCCTGCTTAAAGACTTGGAATTTAACTTTCAAACAAAGTATTCAAAAAGCACCACGCCTCTTTAATGTCAAAACAGGAGGCTTGACCACTATTTACTGAACCACACAAATCTAAAGGCCAATTAGTGTTATGGATATAAACAATAAAGAGTAGCACACTGCTGTAACCACAAATGGTTACAGCAATGTGCAGCTCCTGGTCCCAAATTTAGTAGTCACATTACAGTTATCACTTTTATTTTAAGTCACTATGGCCTACAGCCAGTACTGCAGTTGGACCTTGTGTTTGCCATTTCACATTTTCTTTCTTTCTTTCTCTCTTTCTTTCTTTCTTTCTCTCTTTCTTTCTTTCTTTCTTTCTCTTTCTTTCTTTCTCTCTCTCTCTCTTTCTTTCTTTCTGGCTTTGAGGTACACTTTATTAAAGAGTACAAAAACAAAGATCTTGTGTATGTTTTATATGCATATGTATGTGTGGGAACATGTAAAGATTACACTGCAATGACTGCTGATGAACAGTGTAAGAAATCACTCAAAGGAGATACATAACTAAACTAATGAATTACTTTATAAAACTATCATTCTTAATAAACTGCAATAAATAACTCAATAAGGTTCAATTCTTCCAAGTGATCTGTCCTTACTGGAATTAGAGGTGTAGCAGAAGCACTTTGAGGGCTCAACTATAGAAGTATCAGTCCATCCCCCAAAATAGGAAAAGACAGGCACATAAATATATCATCTACCTGTGTGTAGTGTGAAGAAGTTTCTAAAATGATCCCTTTAAGTGGTTTCAGCAAAAAGCCAAAGTTTTTTTTAAATTTAGTGCAATAAGTCGATGTAATAAGAAGAGACGCAGCAGAGATGCAGAACTGCTGATCAATACAAGGAAGATGCCACTGATAGTTAATTTCTCAGTGGGCCAACAGATGGAACAAAGTTGGAGAGCGCAAGTGAGTTGATGGCATCAAATCTAATTGAGAGAAGATTAAGACTTATCTGAATTTTTAAATGGACTTTCAAATTTCTCAAGGAGTGCTCTTTTAAGAGACAGACGTCAATAACTGAGTTCCACCATATCTAGTTATCAAGAGCTGATCTAAAACCTCCCCAGAAGTCCACGAACAGACGGTAAACACCAGGGTCACCATGTCAGGTGCAGGGTCAAGATCCTTTCACACAATTCTCACCAGTCCGTCAAAGCAGACCAGATGACAAATCTAATCTGACTCATTTTTTTCACATAACCAGTGTTGATGTCCGATGTTGTGTAGACATTTCCTGGAAATTTGGAGGTTTGTGGGAATGGAGTTGTTTGCTTGCAAAACCCTGCCATCATGTGAAAAACTGTCTGCTGCAATCATAGTAATTTTCATGTTTTCACTGCTGTGGATGAATCACATGTTTCTGTTTGGCAGGAATTGTGGTCTGAAGATAGCCTTGCAGATCCGTAAAACAAACTCCTAAGCAGAAACAGCAACTTCAAAGTTAAACTGTGCGTTTTCTCATAGGAACACAGAGCTGCACGAGCAGCAGTGAGAAAAGCGAGACAGTCTCACATCCCTTCGCTTTTGCTAGATTGCTGCAAAGGACAAAACAGAGAGTGCAATTCACACAGAACAAATAATTTCCATCGCTTTTCACTGTGAAGAAGCAGGAAGCAGAGGCAACTTAAGGTTGAACAACAATGACAAGTTGGTCTACACTTACATTGGGAAACTTTTCATAATGTTTTCATCAGCAGATCAAGTGAACTCCAGGTGCCGAGACTTCATCCGCTATAGCACTTAAACACAATGATCAACAACATCAGCACTCACTCACAGCGGAGGTGTCGTCATAGATCCGGATGAAAGTCAGTTAGCTTCAATCACACTGAAACTGATATCACTGTGACACATTTCTTTACTGTAACAGCTGCTGATGTGACTCACTTGTAGCAGAGTGCACTACATACTGCTGCTCGGGTTTTCTCAGCATGCTGCCAAAGAAAAACAACAGGCTGGACTATGCAAATATAATTACCTATAGCCATAGGTCAAGCTCAAAAAATGACTTATTAACTGTTACAACTAATGAAGGATATGAGTAATCAAAGGAAAAAACAGCCAACAAAGACCTTGCAGAGGCCAACATAACATACAATTTTTTTCCAGGCAGCAACCTCGAGAACTTAAAAATAAAGCACCAAAACCCGCAGTTCCTCTCAGACAGACAGATAACTAGACAGACAGAGTGTACAAAAATAAATCAATCCATTTGGAGTGTTTTTAATCAGTTTTATCTCATGAGAGATGAAGCAAAGTTGTAAATCTTCACATTTTTTAAATGGTAGGTTATTAATTTCCTGTGTGTCAACAAACAGATTTATCAACAAGTACATTTCTCCCAAAGTGCCCCACTCATCCAAACAGACAGCTCACTGAGTCTTGAGGAGCACTGAGGCCCAGTCTCTTGGTCTGGGATGCATGTACATGTGGATATAATGTGTGTCCTTGTGCCTGCCACCTTGGATTTGTATGTTTTTCCAGAGGAAGATATAAATTCATAGCTATAAGTACTTTTAAGTGGCAGGAACATTAAGCCTTTGACCTCAGTTTGACTTTACAACCCATCATCCTGTTGTCCAGTACAAATGTTCACCTCTCTCTTTCTCATGAACAGGCCATAAACTAGGCTTGACCCTTGTCACTGTGGCGACCAGGTCTTGGGAACTCTGTCGCCACGGAGACTCCATCACCTTTGCTTCCTGGCTCCTAATATGGCTGTGTCATTCACACAGTGCTTCCTGTTGTTTGGCGAGTTCAGACTGAGGAACAATTTGTTTCTTTAAGTTTGTTTCTCTATTTTTTATACCCTTTTCAATCTTTTGTTTCTCTCTCTCATAAACACATCCACTAACACACCTAAGAATGCATGAATACCCAAGAAAATAACACATAACATACAAAAGCCACATACACAAGACCTGTTAAAGAGTCAAACAGCGGCATGGCAATAAAGTGGGAGACAAAGCAGCAGATAGGAATCGGTCTGTCGGTAGGTTTGTCAACATCAAAACAGGAAAACTGTTTCTAGTAAACAGTTCCCACACAAAACACCAGAAACACAGTCAACATGCAGGAAATACACACATGTCTCAGTTCCCACACATAGACACAAACTTACAGTCTCACCTATGGAAATAATAATAATAATAATAATAATAAAAAAGGAGCTCACACAGCTGAGTTCCCACACAGTTTTAGTACAGTAAGGGCAAATACACACTCACACAGGGAACAATACTGAGAGAATCAAGAAGCAGGAAGCATTTTAGAAAAGAGAGAACAAGAAACAAGTGCAGTAACAGACAAGGAAGGGAGGAAACGGAGGGAGAGAGGGAGGTTGAGAAAGGATTAAGATCAAAGCATTTGAAAACAGAGTTAGGATAAGGTGAGAGGAGGAGAAAAGGGAGGAAAGATGGAAGAATGAAGATAGAGGGACAGAAAAAGTTCATATTCGGGCTGTCACACGGCTGTTAGGCATCGCCAATTGATCGTGGGAAAGAAAAATGTTCAATCTCCTCCATCTATCATCAAAGAGGGTGTTTTTTTGTTTTTTTTTAAGCTACGCACATTTCCTGAATATACGCACACACACACACACACATGTGCACATAGACTAAAAACTGAGCTTAATGTGTGACTGTTGGGAACACAAATCTCCCATTCATCCCGGATTTCATATGTGTTTCTCCGCGTCGTCGCTGCACTGTAAAATACACAGTAAAACTCGGTAGCTTCAATTGTTTTCGAACCACTTTTATTGTGAATAAAGCAGCTTTGAACCACTATATCAAGATATGCCTTTACTTTACTGTCCATCAAAAAGACAATGAATCTGAGGTTGAACCAAAGTTCACCCTGAGTTTGTTCTATACCTGTAGATCTCAATAAATTATGCCCACTGTGCTTCTATTTCCTGCAAAGACAGTCCTCAGATCACTTACAGCCTGCATGCTTCCCTTACATTTTCACAACAGTCCCCACCTTGTTTTATCTTGTACAGTTAATTTGAATTTTTTCCCTTTAGCTACATGAAGTTGAGTGAAATTTCTTTCCAAAAGTTGTAAAATCTATCAGATGCTTTCTGTTGCTATAAAGGGGTTTCAAAGCCAGATGCATGTAACTAATATAATTATGATAACAGTGAGTGACACCTCTCTTTAATTATCTGCAGAGCTGTCTAAGCAAAATGACCAACTTAAATCAAGTTAATGCTAAAGTGTAACATGAAGTGTACATCAAAGGGGATTTGGCATATTAGCCGGCAGCTGGAATAATCATAACTAAAACATGTGATGCTCAGTTAATTACCACTGACAGCTGCCAGTTGTCTGAGTGTGACTGATAATTAAGTGTCCAAATAAATCACGTCTGTTTTTTCTATTAGTCATTTTCTATTAGATCAGGCATGTCAAACTAATTTTACAACGTGGGGCACGTTCAGCCCACTTTGATCTCTAGTGGGCCGGACCAGTAAAAACTCCTCTTTCTGGCTGTGTAAAGAAGTTTAACTACGCATTTAATCCCAGAGATATTTTAATGTAAGTGTGTGGAGTTTGCATGTTCTCCCTGTGTTTGTGTGGGTTCTCTCTGGGTACTCTGGCTTCCTCCCACAGTCCAAAGACAAGCACTTAGTGGGGATAGGTTAATTGGAAACTCTAAATTGCCCATAGGTGTGAATGTCAGCGCCAATCGTTGTCTTTGTCTATAAGTTAGCCCTGCGACAGACTGGCGACCTGTCCAGGGTGTACCCCGCCTGTCGCCCTAAGACAGCTGGGATAGGCTCCAGCCCCCCCGCGACCCTGAAAAAGGAGAAGCGAATGGATGGACAAATTAATTCTGGTTTGGGCTTAAACTCAAACTTAAACTGTAAGAAGTAAATGTGTGCAGTGGGTGGATTCTGGCCCCTGGACCTCTGATAATATCACTTCTTAAATTTCTTCTAGATTGAAATGCTTGTACATGGAGGAGAGACTAGACAGGGATGCTTACTTCTGCTGGTCTGTGTCTAAATTGCCTGTGTCTAAGTCATCTAACTGTCTAATAGTAGTCTAATCCTCCAAAGTGTAACTCACATTCACCTCATTTAAAAAACAAACAAAAACAAAAAAAACACATAAGCAGCCAAAGAAGTTGCTCTACAGATCTGCACTTCTTTTTCGCCCCTTGCTTAAAAATGTGGTCACATAACTGAGACAGCAAGAGTTACTTTCTGCTTTTCCTCCAAAAGTTCTTAATCAGTTATAATTGGTCTCCGTGGGCCAGTCAAATGCCACTCCTCTGACTCAAATGCCTCCAGATCAAAGAATCAAGTCTGCCACATTTGAAAAGGACACATTATGTATGTATGTATATAAAAATTTTAATTAATAGTTTAGCATGTTCAGCCAACATACTGGTACCTGGTCTCACTCCTCCTCTCTCATACCATGTAAATGATCTAGCTCCACTGGAAAACAACAAAACTCCAAACTTAAAATCAAACAATCAGTCTTTTTCCTACAAAATAAACAATCTTATTCTCTCCTATTCCAGCCCTTCACTCTCTCTCTCTCTTTCCGTTCCCATTCCTCCCGTTCCCATTCTCCCATAAACCCCCCAAAACAATCCTTTCATATCCTGCACTGGCGTGAGAAAACCACAAGAAAAATGACAAGGGTCCAGAAAAGAGGGAGAGAAATGGTGTGAAAAGTGAGAGTAGGGTAGAGGTCATGATGGGAGAAAGTGGGCAGGAAGGAAGGAGGGCGAGAGCGAGAGAACGAGAGACAGAGAGCGCGAGGAGAGGAAAGGAGGAAGCAGGTGGTCTTAAATAAACAAAACATGCAAACTGAGTCAGGTGTAGCACTCAAAGAGGAAGGAAGAAAGAAAGGGAAGAAATGTGGTTTGTAACAGATGGGACCGTGAGGGCAGAATTAAAATTTAGACTCTTATGGTCAATATTTCATTATTGATAAGTGTTTGGCATTGGGTTTGATTTCAACAGGAGGGAAGAAGAGTTCTTCTTGCAACTCATTTAAGATCTGCAAATATGTGGAATTCGTGTCTTTGAAGTGTGGGACTGATATCTGCTGGTCTTAAAGCAAAATTTCAGGTATATCTGTGAGGAAAGCAAATCCTCATTTTGTTTTTTACCTTTTTAATTTATTCTGGAAGAGCGTTATTTGAAGGAAGATTAAACCGAACTTTGTACTGAAGTACAAATTGAGCTTCAAAGGACATTTTATGCTCTTATTTGCTGTTGGTGCTCATGCTTTTCCTTTAAACCTGCCATTTGCCCTAACTGGAGGCGGTGGGAATGCTGATTCATGGACTCATGACCATCAGCCATCAGAAGTGCACGAGGTCACCTTTACATGCAGTTCAGCTTATTATAGATAATATTACACCAGCAAAAGTTTGTAAGATTAGCTGCAATAATACTTGAAGGTAGGTGCATACATTTATTTAGTTACTTAATTTTTGGTTGAATGTTAAACTGCAAGAATGATTATATTAACACAATAAAACAAGGAATTTAACTTTCTCTCTTTCTGGGTTTGAACCTTCCCAGGGAATTTTCTGTGTGCAGTTTGCATGTTCTCCCTTTTGTATACATAGACTTTCTGCAGGTGCTACAATTTCCACTCAAAGTAAAAAAAAATAACTCCACCTGATTATTGTGCGATGAATGCAACTTAAGTGGTCAACAAGAATATATTAACATACAATTTCCATTATTCCATTATCCATTATTATGAGCTTCTGCCTAAATAGCTATTTTTGTACCAAGTCATTGCTCCATCTAATATAAGTTGTAAAGCTTTAGGAAAGGATGTTGTATTCATTTGGCAGAGATCTTTGTCTTTCTCCTCTTCTTTCACTCCAGCTCTCTGCGTGTCCTTCACTACATCCACGAACCTCCTCTGAGGTCTTTCTGTTTTCCTCCTGCCTTTGTCCAACGTATCCACTATCTCTCCTCTGCACATGTCTTTAGGGTGGTTACTTTGTGGTTGCACTGCCTTCGTGGACAGAACAGGGACTGCAAATGATGAGTGTGCAACATAACCCAAACCACCCTGCAGATATCTGAGAAACCTACTGATCAAAAAAAACTGCTGAGATAACTGCAAAAAGAAGAAGGGGGAAAAAAGTACTGTATTGTGGCATTTGCTAAAAGCAAACTTGGCCAACATTTATGTTCACGGTGACCGAGGAGTGGATAGAAAGATAGAGGGAGACATCAGGAGAGAAAGGAATGAGTCACAGTGCTTCCCAGCAGCAAGAGATGGTGAGAGCATCAATCACACAACAGACACACACGGATGCTAGTACCAAGGCGCGTGCACACACACACACACACACACACACACACACACACACACACACACTGAAGAAAATGCAGATTCAAGTAGGCAAGCTCCACCACCAAGGTTGTAATTAACAAAGTGTCTGTTAGGGAGAAATACAGCAAACTGCTAACTCAATCAATGAAAGCAAGAAAGCAGAACAATAGTGAGGAAAAATCTCAAAGAAATTTCTACCTGATATAGATGAGTGTGTGTATCACAGATTTATAATCCCATTCTTGAGAGAAAGATGGGTTTTTACACTCCACACACACACACAAATCTGCTTTATATTGACCAGTAACTGCTTTAAGAGCCGTTTATCCAGCTCATTTAACACAAAAAAAGAGCAGATGTTATCCTCTGGGTGGGCGAGAGTGCTTAAACACAGGGGCAAAATCCACCACCAACTGTCCTCACTATGTAAAAGGTGGCATTAAAGATGCATGAAGCTTGCATGTATATGCACACACACGCAGCTACTTCTAGTCAGCAGAGTTATGTAACAGCACTGCAGTAAACTAGGAGCCTCCCACTGAGACGGAGAGAGGAAGGAGAGCGAGACAGATGGAGACATTTACACCGAGCGCGAAGTTTGACGAGTGAAATCAGACTGACTGAGTGAATTTACTCTTTCCAGCTATCTGTCAGTGGCACCGATATATGGCCTTGTGTGATTGACAGTCAGGTCTCTGGCTGGGGCTGACCTATAACACACAGGATGCTCCAGCTGGCAACATTTGCTGTCCTTTCACTACCAAAGAAGCGATCAATGAAGCCGACTGCAGTGATCAGTCGGTAATGTTATGTAATGACGAGTACAGTAGGTCAGCCATGTGATGAGGAGGCATTTCAGCGTTTTCTTAATTCAAAACGAGACACATTAAAGCCTGAAATACAATTGTTCCCTTCGACACATAAGGGGCAATTTCAGTTTTCTGGGATGATGCAACAATCTGAAATCGGATTTTATTGATCTACTTTTTGTATTGGCCAGTCACCACTAATCGCATGGGACACACAACTCAGTAACACCAAAATGCTTCAACAGTTTAAAAGCGAAGACAAATGACAACCAGCATTAAAGAATGCAGGGCCAGAACCTGTTGCAAAAACTAAAGGGGCCTCTGCAGTAAATACAGGCATATTTCATTGTCACACCATGTTGTAAGGTTTTCCATCTCTATGTGAAACCTAATGAGTTTCATTAGGTTCGGGATTTTTTTCCAAGTTACAATTTGTAATGGTCACAAGTCAGACGGCTTCTTCCTTGTGACTATGCTGCAATGCATTTTGCAATACCTAAAACTTTCTGTGGTAAAAGGTAACCCTTACGAGTTCATAAAAGTTTAACATTGCACAGTAATACATGTAATATATGTACTGACCTCATGACTCATCCAGACACACATCTCTGCGGTATCACACAGAGATGCAATACCTGGAGGTCAAAATAATAATAAAAAAACAAAAACAAATGAATAAAATCTTTAAACGTGTGGCATCTAATCTATGAATATTAACAGTTTTCCATAAAAATAAAGTTTAAAGAAAATTAAAATAATCCTTTTGGCAAAAACAGCCATTGTAAACAGTGTTTTTAAGGTGGAAATCTATATTTCAGCCTGGATTTATATAATGAAAATAGCCAGAATATATAATCCGTTATATTTATCTGTACATGGACATGAAATATTTGCCTTTGAAGTGCTCAGAAGTGCATCTTCTAAAAAAGGTAGGACATTTAGCTTTCTGAGATGTGGTTTAAATTGTTAAAAACAACAACAACAAACAAACAAAAAAAAAAAACAGCCTGTCTTAACCTAAACTATCATCTATTTCTAAACCTAACCAACAACCTAACTACCGAAAGACTAAAAATACTAGTTTCTTGAGTGAAAGTCCTGTGACTTTATCTGAGTAAACAACTCCACAGGACCAGTCTGTCAGTATTCATCCATCTTCCTCTGATTAATATACGGTCAAAGTCAGCGAGAGTCATTGAGAGAGCAGATGTTTTTCTGCTCTTTTAAAATACGCACCCACACGCATGCACGCGCACACACACACACACACACACACACACACCCAACTGCCCTCAGGCCAACCATTACTGATGTGTTTTCTGGCTGTTGTTGGGCCTGTGTGTGTTTATGTGTTTCATTCTTGGTTTTATGGATTTCTGGTCACTATTACTGACTGCAGTCCAACTTGGTTTGTATAGTGTGAAGTATAAAAAAGTAAAGCTGTAAAAAAAAAAAAAATTTAAAAAAGAGGGAATGGAAACAGTGGGCTCAGTGTTAAGGTTTCTGGATAAAGTCCATAAAAAAAAATTTTAATTATTGTGAAACAAATGTTTTCAAAATATTTGTTTTTTGGGGGGTTTTTTTGTATTTGATGGAAATCTCCTTCCTCCTTTGGAGATTTTTAAGGTGTGGTTGTGTTTTTTTTTCCTGTTTTCATGTGTGTTGTGATTAATTTGAGTTAAAAAAAAACAAAACAAACAAAAAAAAAACTTTGATCAGCTTCTTGTCATATTAGCCTTGTGTTCATACCACTGCAGGGCTCTGAGGTTACGATAAATGATGCGCTGAACAAGCTTCAGGTCAGCTGTCAACGCACAATGAGGTTTGCATTTACATCTGGTTCATTTCCATATCGCACAAATCTTATTAAACAAAACTGCTGTGAGCTCAAAACCCAAACAAGCAAGCACCATTTGCACATCCAACAACATGTGGCGCTCTGCAGGGCTGTTTGCTATGCTAAAATAATTTACAGACATTTCACAGAAATTTAATAACAAATATGTATTTGATATTTTTCAGTGTCATCTCTCCAATACAGATGTCCCCTAAAATGAAGCTCAGCTTTGTGATTTTTTAAAATAGAATTCTTACAATGAAGTTACTTATAGGAGTAAATGATTTACCAACTTTCCTTTATGTTTTCCTTTTCCTTTATTTATGTATTAAAACATAAATTTATATTGATGTTCTCTATTTATTTGCAAAGCTAACAGCTGCTGGTCAAACCTCTGCATTTAGCATACAAACAGATTATAGGTCTTTAAACATTTTACATTTTGAAGTACTTACAGCTGCTCTCTTGTTTCCCAAGAGGTCACCGCAGCGTATGGATCGACCTGGCAGAGATTTTTATGCCAGATAACAGATTGTTACCCTCCTGAGGCTGAGTTTGTGTTTCCTCCCCCTCCTAATTTCAAACCAACAACCTTCCGCATGTTTGAACTTTAACTTTCTTTTTTTCTTATTTTGTATTTTTATTCACATGAGCTATTTGTGAGGGTTTTTTCCCCCCATGTTTCATCAGGTGCTCTCTGTAAATAAATTCCTTAAATGATTAATTAAACTCAGGTCACTGATTACAACTATAATCATCTTAATAAAAAAAATAGCTTCCCCCAATGTTTCTTTGTCCCTCATCATCACCTGAGAGCTTTGCTATTTGCTTGTCTGTAGCGAGAGAGGGGTGGAAACAATGTGCTGACACACACACACACACACACACACACACACACACACACACACACAGTTCTGCATTCCTCGCATATCGTATACTGATAGCACACACATACCTGGCTTATCGCCTGCTGGGTGGAAAAATAGCACACCTATACGACAACGCATAATATGTGTTTGACTAAAGTATTTGCCGACTCTGCATCTACCCTACCTCACGAATGAAACCCCTCCCCCCCGCCCCCCAAAAACAGATCTGTGATTGTAACCTGTGC
>VUQG01028004.1:3624-20422 GCA_015106755.1 Etia nguti | reverse complement strand
CGGATGGCTGTACAGTGCAGTACGGTACGGCAGACATGACTTGATGCTCCTGTTCCTGTACTGCAGCATGGGTGGTCTCTGTTTGATTTTATACTGCCACCTATTAGCACCATGAGCTAGTGATTTATGTAGCTTCATCAGCGCCGTCAGCCACTGGTGAATTGTGAGTATTCTGCCAAAGTCCCGCTGCACCTCCTACTATGGAGCTAAAGTAAACCACCCCCGAGAGCTGAAAGGAAGAAAAAAAAAAACACTGTTTAAGAGAAAAATAGTATGTAGATAAATAACAACCATGCAGAACACTGAGGCCTCCTCTGTGGAGAACGTCCAGCCTAAACATCTGGCTGGCTACATATAAGGAAGAGACTGTGTTTGGGTTAAAGCAAGGAGAGAAAAGGGGAATTCATAGTTGAAACAGCCAACTAACAGGTCAGCTACTTGGGAAACCGTTAGAGACTGTATAAGATTTTTTAAGGTTGAATGTTACCAGTTAAAAGCTGTGTGAAAAGACACATCAGGAAATTCTATTAAATCTCACTGCTAGGCTAATTTGCATGAGTAAATATAAGGTGCATAAGGGGAAAATGTGTTGAAAATTAGTCAGTAGAGTAAGTCTGGAGGTATTTTGCATCAGGTTGTGCAGTCTAAAGTAATGGAAACTGCGGGTAAAACCTCGTATTTGCTGCTTGATGAAGAAAAAGGTGTTATTCCCCGTGGGCAGAGCAGAGTAATGGGTTTTGGTTGGTTGTAATGAGGTTGCTAAATTCATGTTGGACCAGTGGTCTGAGCCAATTTCAACAAACACAGGAATGAAAGAAAGGTGGACTGTGGATGGCGTTGATTTACAGTAGTCTTTACCATAAGGAGTATATTAGGAGAAAAAAACCCACTCCATCTGCTAATGTGATGCTGAAGGTGCTGCCTTTAAGATTAAAATTCAGATTTGTGGTAAAGACGTCGGGGTTTTTTTAAGTGTCGGGGGCTAATTGCTTCTACCGCAATTGCAACTCAAGAATGCCAAACTTTATTAAACACCTGTTAAAAAAATAATTGCCGGGCTGAGTTTGCTAGAAGGATCAGATAGACCTGAAAGGAAATAAGATGTAGTGGTCTGGCTCGGTGATGCCCAAAAAAGATAATCGTATAAGTATACGATATATTGGCAAATGGCACAACAGTTCTATGAAATGACTCACAATGATGGGAAAATACTTCTGAGATCTTTATTTAATTTTATTATCACAACAGTAGATTGCACAACATCCTGCACACACACACCTGAGGTAATTCTAGCTCATCCAACCCATGAGTTGTACTAGCAGACTGCATTAAATCTACTTTAACTGTGAGCACTGCATACAACAATAACAAATGTGTGAGATTTTTAAATCTTTAAGTTAAAAGTTATGGATGAGAAGTTAAATTATTACCTAAAATCTATTAATATACACCAAAATATCAATTAATAAATATTAATAAACAGGTTTTCAACCACACAAATTCTCTAAAACAGCAATCTGTTACTAAGTTACTAAATCAAATCTGATTATTTAATTTTTCATCTCTACTCTGTGATATACTGTCGTACTGTTTAAAGCTCAACCAACTACTGCTGCTTAGTTTTTCTTGACATGCAGCTGTCTTGTGTTTGCACATCTTCCAGACCTACATCACAGATATTCAGAGTGAACTGTTGCTGTTGGCTGCATGCAGGGTGTGACTGGTGCCAAAGGCCTCTCCTTGGTGTAAAGTGGTTTCCTTAATTTATGCTGGGTCAGAAACAGAGGTCATACTTTTGAGATGAGAAAAAAAGCCTTCTTTGGTCACACGCTAGCTTTCCAGCTGCCAGAAAGTGTGATCAAACAGTTCCCAATTAGAACCATATAATTTGGTAACATTATGATATTAAAGCTGGCAGCTTGGTTTTCCCAAGCAAAACTAACTTCATGAGCGGCTGACCATAATTTTGGGTTCTGTTGCATTTATGCAGAGGGGTTATGGTGCAGGAGGAGATTGTGTGCATGAGTGTGTGTGTGTGGCAAGGTTGATAGGAGTTGCTCCAGAGACAGAGAAGTATTCTGGAGAAGAAAACGGTTGGTAAGCATCCAAATATGCATTCGTTTGGCCCAGAAACAACATGTCTTGAGGATGAAAGGGCAGAGAGTAGGTAGGAACATGAGTGCGGGGGAGGCTTTCTGGCTTTTGATTGTCACTTTTAAGGGTGGGAGGGGGTGGAGTACAGGAAAAAAAAAAACTTTGACATGCATCATACAGACTAACTTTACAACTGCTTTCAGTTGTCATGGTGACAAGGAAAAATAAACATAAAAGCAAGTATGACAACTTGTTACTGTGGAAAAAAAAAAGCCAGATGGGATGAGAAGTCTCAGCATAAATTATGTGGTTTAGCATTTTGGGAAATACACTTTCTTTCTAGCTCTTTGATAAGAACATTGATACCACAATTATACATCCAGCGAAATATTACATTAGCCTAGCTTCTGCTTAGCTTAGCACACAGGTTGGAAACATATTGTCCAAAGACAGCAAAATGTGCCTAGTAGCTCTGTAAGGAACTTGTCTCTATTTTAAAAGAGCAGCATTTTCAAAACTTGTTTCATTTACCATATAATAGACTGTATATAAAAGCCACCTTGAGTTTTTCAGGACACTATTTCTATGGGGAACCAGCCCTCAGCTACCTTGATCCATGTCCTCAGTAAACACTTTTCTGATGAGTTTATGGTCAATGTTCATTTTGTAAGTTATGGCTCCCATTAGTTTCCATGTAGTAAAGTCTGGCTTCAGAGCTTTCCTATTCTTGTGATTAACAATTCTTTATGTATGTGCATGCAGCACCCCTCTGTGTCACATCCACTCTGCACTTGTGACATTTGGTTTCAAGGAGCAGATGCCCATCTTTTATATACAGTGTGTGCTACCTACTTTGTCACAGACTCTATGTTGAAGTGTTGCTCTAGTCTAGTGGACAGACTTGAGTGTGTCTGTGTGTATGTGTGTGAACATAGGAGCCTATGAAGGTTGATATCACCATGTTTTTCCAGCAGTGAAAACAGCTGAAGCCAGCTCAACTTTGAAAGCATCACAGTTTGGTAAGCAGTGCCAAGTCTGAACATCACATTACTGGCTAAATGTGATTTTTTTTCTCCAATAATTAATTTGAGAACTTTGTCATTTTTGAAACATGATAATCACAAAATACTTCAGGACTCTTAAAATACAAAAATAAGTATTAAAACATACTGTATAATAAGACCACTTGTAAGGTTTTCATAGAATCACTTTATTATCTAGGGAAAGGGCAGCAGTGGGACCTTTAAGTATGTGAATCAATACCTTAAAATGCATGCATGGCATGAGAAAGAAAAGTTTGCTCAGTTCAGTGAAGCATTGTGACCCTTCACGGCCAGGTCGTCAGTGAAGCATACAGGAAGGATCCAAGAGGGAGCGAGGATTCACAGGCAAGCTGAGAGTCAACAGCCGAGCTGCATCCCCAGAGATTTCTGGCTGTCTCGCTCTGTCTGTTGACACTCTTCTACTCCATTGACTTTTTCATTAACCCCTTATCAAAATGTTTTTCTCTCCCACACTCCACTGACATTAGGCCCCTTCCCTTTCACCCCCCATGAGATCCTGGTTCAGCTGTTCCCCCTTGTGGTCAGATTTGATAGGAGGGTGCCTTTACACAGACACACTTTTTTTTTTCTTATCCTCTGATTTCTTTGTATTTTTTTCTCCTATCTCACCTTGAAGAGATGAAAACAAATACTAAAAATTCATAACTACTATGTCATGGCCAGTGTTTGCACAGAACACACAGGATGCTTTTCATGCATTTACACTTAGAAAATGGATATAGAAAAAGCAGATATTTAAACAATCAGTGTGCATGAAGTATGAAATAAAGCTCTACACAAGAAATATAGCCAGTGAACATATTTTATTTGGTGCTGAAAGTCTAAATTGGCCAAAATAACTTATGGCTTCTCTCACATTTTAATTACCTTCAACTTGCGGAGCAGCCAAATTAAATGTTTTCTTTGGCCTGTTTTCAGTTTGCCCACCTCTTCTGCAAGTATGAGACAAACTTTCACTATAACTTTAGTGCATGCTTTATTTCCAACTTACATTAAAATTTTTGTATGACTTAAGCATTTTTTCCCCCAAATAAAACAAAGGAACAGTTACAGTGATAGCTGGAAGAAGGGCAAATGCTAAACCTGTTAAGTACTTCATAAACACTAAATCTAAGTGAACAAATAAATGCAACAGTGAATGATAGTATTTTTAGATTATTTTACACAACGTTTGGTGCCACTTTTTCTACAATTTTAATCCTTTGGGACAAGGCACATAATTTTAGAGGTGTCTCTTCATTTGTCTGTTCCAGCTGTGTAAGTGAAACGCACAGATATGGCACCCACTAGTGGCTGGAATAATAATGATCCCAAAACTCAAGCTGGGTGCAATACAGATTCACTGCATGTTGATTGTGTTTACTGCACAAAGTGCAGAAGTGACATTTATTTGTTCAATCTTCTCTGCATGTTTTATCACACTGGTTATAGGTAACTGGAAGCATTTCCCAGTGTTTAAATAAAACTCCCTCACTCATGCTTTAGTCTAACGGCACAGACAGGCACAGTAAATGTTCTCAAAGTTCAGCAAGTGTGTAATAAACAGCATCAGGTGTGTACCTGCCAGCACACCGCCGATTCCCATCTTAAAGTATGATGCACGAGTGGAGGATGGTGACGGTTTTAACACATGGATACATTCCTCTTACAATCTCCCTACTTCCACCCCACCATCATCCTCAGCCATCTCATTTCAACTTTGACATTTAGATTCTTAAATTTTCAAGTTGAGTTGTAACTTTGAAAGTGCTGGATTTTTTTTTTTAGATTTTTCTGAACTCACACTTGTCTAATGCGTACATCTCCTGGATGACTGTTGGACAAACAACAATTTGCTTCTGTAATATCCCCCACATTATTTTTTAAAAAAAGAACCCCACAGGGCACAGCCGTCAAGGATAGATGATTTAATTATCAAAACTGTAACTAAAGTACAGTTCCCTGAAGAAATAACGAGTGATACACACTGACAGTGGAGGTACAAGCCATTTCATCCTCTTCAGTTCATTACAGTTAGAAAATGTTCTCTGGTTTATTCATAGCAGTGTTCTGAAAACCTTTCAAAGACATCCCCACATTACAGTCCTACTAGCTGGATTTTGTCTAAGAACAATGAATAGGGAAATTATACTAACGATGTGATTTGACAACCGAAAATGGTGATATAAAACAGCAAAAAGGAGGATACCAGAAAAAAGACAATTGTTGTAATGGAAAAATCATTTAAGAAGAGCAAAGACAAAACAGTGAAGGCAGTTTTATTCCCCATCAAAAACATATTTCAACCTTTTACCCTCATGTTACTCAAGGAACTGTCTTTTGATTTCTTAGAATTCCTCTTCGGCGTTCCGACACCTGGAGGTCTTGAGCTGTTTGAGGCGCTCGATGCACTCCTCCACAGTGCGCTCGCCGTGGACTTTGTTGTCTCGGGTGCGTACGTTCACTGTGTTGCTTGTCTTCTCCTTCTCTCCCACCACTTTCCAAACAGGGAAACATGCAAAGACAAAAAGGGAGAGAAGGAAAATCAATATCTAGATGGACAGTGAGAAAGAGATAAGGACAGGAATAACAGACAGGACTGAAACAAATGTGTGTTGCCACTGACCCAGGATGAAGTTATACTGTGCCAACTGTGCATTTCTGATCTTTTTGTTCAGGGTGCAGCCGGGGTCGAGATCCACATCAGTCATGAGGCCGCTGCTGTGGAATTCCTGCTTGACCTGCCACATTAATGAGAGAAACAACCAACAGTTAAAACAGTCCATACAAGAATGTTTTGAAAATTAATTCATTTGCTTACAAGAAAAAGTCTGTAGATATTACACATTTTAGTCTGAACAGAATAAAGATCATATTAGAGAAACCATTACAATCACAGTGGAGTGTGGGCATGCTCTCTTTTCCCATTACATGATTATTAGGACTATAGACCACCTTTACAAATATGTTCAGCACCAACAATATTCAACCAAAATGTCGCCAAGACATGTTAAAAGCTAAACAAATGTTAATACAAACTGAGTTTAATTTTCATAGCCCTGACAGTCAGTTTTATTAGGTGTGATAACATTGTACTGGCCATGAGTAGGCTAATGTCAAATGATTAAATTGTAATCAAAACAAAAAATGCTCTGAAGAAAAATCCATTAGTATTTATGAACTAATATCCTCATTAAATAGTAGCGTATTGCTTTATTTTTTTTTTCTTTAAATAAAACATTGTGTGACAGTTTCAGGAAAACCTGCATGACTTGGTTCAGAAATATTCAAAAATTATAACCTTAAAAGCTGAGACAAAGTGGACTGAATTTTGGCAAAGCAAGCAGTAGTATAATAGAAAAAACTAATAATCCTTAAATACTGCAGTACTAAATGAGCACTAGACTCCAGTCTGTGATAACATACAGTGATCAAACCAATAGCCACAATATCATATGTAAAGGCTTTAAAATCAGCATAAAGTTCAATTAAAGTGCTCAACAGCCTGAGGATGCTGTTTGCAATGTCCTTTAAATACGGAAGTAGCCAAGGTCAGTTCTTACTTTCTCAGCATACTCTTCACAGGTTGGTCCCACGGGCACAACCATCACTTGACGAGGAGAGAGCCACAGAGGCCTGAAACAGAGGAGGACATATTTGCATTTAGCTGATTATTAAAAAACAGGCCAGAAACCTGCCCGTCTGCCAGAAACCCGTGTAAAAAAAAAATGTCACACCCCCCACCCCCCACCCCCACTGAGCTGTCATGTTTCTATTTCTAGCCCATTAATCAAGAAATCATGCGAACAGTCTGAAAGAACAGCAATACAACAAAAATGTCAAAGTCAAGAATGGTGCTACTTCACAAATCAACCTTTTTAAACTGATTGTTTACAAACCATTTGCCCCCGTAGTTTTCAGTGAGAATAGCGATCATCCTCTCTACTGATCCCAGGATTGCTCTGTGGATGATCACAGGTCTCTTCTTGTCGTCACCATCATGGCTACAAAAGTTGTTGGAAAGGGGAAAAAAAAATAAAAAAATAAAAAATTACATAAAGTGAAAATTTCCCCTCAGCAAACACAACTTTGTTTTAAGTCAGGGACATGATGGAGGACTCTGTTTGCAATCTCTAAATTAACATACAGGTGAGGACAGCATATGCTATTTTATGATTAGAGTGTTTTTTTTAATCTAGTTCTCATATTTATATTGCGATGTCACTTTATATACATTTTTACTGTATATGTGAGTATGATCATATTGTACACATGAACTATGGTAATAAGTGATAATCACATTTGTCAGTCACAGACTGACATTGCCAGTCTCGTGAAGCTCTGAATTTTCTGTCACTTCTGAGCTCATCACCTGTGACAGCTGTAATTCTTGGCTGTTCCTTCCTGCTGTACAGACAATGACAGAAGCTGTTTGAGTTGTTCTCAGACCGAGGCAAGGTGAAAGTACTACTATTCTTCTTCACTACTACCACCATTTATTATTATTAGAAGAAGACTAGGGGGAGCTCTGCTTCTAGACTTTATATATTGTAAACACTATAAAGAGAAACAGATAATTGCTATGGTGGTGCTTCTCTTTTGTTGGTCTTGCACTTATAAGCTTTATTACTGGGTATTGTCATAAAGCTGTAATGAAGACAGATAATTTTGTAATGTTTTTTTGGCAGACATGTTAACTGTCTCCAAGTTGGGGTGTTTTATTTACGTATTAAGAATATTACCCATTTGGTTAGTGGATTTCCTGCTTTCTCACTGACACTTTAGCTTATCCCATAAGCCATAAATTTAATTCCACAACATAAAACTTGTAGTTACCTGACAAATGTGAGGTTAAAGCGGATTGGGAGCTGGAAATCGAGCTGAATAGTAGCGCACTGATGGTATCGACCAATGGCATCCTTGATCTGAATGTCGATCTGCAGACAAAACACTTGTGATCAAAAGCGACCCTTCTGCTGTTTCACAGTTTAACTACACCATTAGTGCAGTGCACAGCTCACCTTGGGTCCGTAGAAAGCTCCGTCACCTGGGTTTAGAACCCATTTCTCTCCGAATTCATTCAAGCTGTTCTCCAGTTGCTGTAAATACAAACAATAACTGCTTTGTTACCATGTCAGTTTCTGACAAACGTGCAGGTAAACAGAGGTGTTAAGCAAGGCTCCTCCTTTACACCTGACCTTTTCTTCATCTGGAACTAATCACTGAACTGAGAAATGCTAACGTCTCAATAATATTTTATGGTTGCTTGTGGGAATTAACGAGCTGAGGGAAATATGCAGCAAGTTCTCTTCCAAGCACGATGCCAAGTTCCCCAGTCACTTTTGTGTGTATAATTTTCCACCTTTGTGTGGCACACATTAATCATTAAAAGTCAGTGCTGCATTTAAAAAAAAGAAAAGAAAAAAAGAGTGCTTTCCTCAGATGACAGGTTAAGTAAGACAGCTGTTCAACTTTCAGGCTGATATTTTTTATGGCTTTTATTTCTATTCTAAGAACTGTGACTAACTGTTAATTAGAAAAAGATAGTGGCAGCCAATAATTAACATGTGCAGTCACTAAGATACAGTACATTTAATTTTTATACTGTAGCATTTGAATTATATTTGTAGTGTGCTACTTATCAGCGAACTACATAGTCTTTAAAACTTTAATAGTAACTGTAACCAATCAATTTATTGATAATGAAATAGCCTAAAAATAACTTCCATCAGTAATGCTTTTCTCCCAGCAGACAAAAGATATGCTTGAAAATTAAATTAAAAACGGAAGGACTGAGAACTGAATGATGACACCAGTGACTGTAAAAAGGGAGCAGAAAGGAAAAGGAACTCTTTCAGGTTTATACAATACCCATAAATTGAAAAACAGAAGGGCAGACAGAGCCAGTAATAAAGAGTAAGTATGCTTTTCTCTTCTTTTACCCTGCTATTATGTTCAATCTATTCAAGGATGAGTGTAGCTACAGTTCATGGTAATTTATCAGTGCCTGAGACCAAAAATGTAACCCTTTTTTTCCTAGTGGCTCATGGGTTTAAAACATTTGAACATTTTCCGTCATAAAAAAACAAAAAAAAACAGAGGATGTATCTTGAACCTCCACCAAGAAGACTGCACTAGATTATAATGACAAACCCACCACCACCAAAAAACAAAACAATCATGATAAAAATCAATGAAGTGGTGACAACAAGGTACAAAATGTATCAGCTTATTCTGCAAGATGAGAGTTTCCAACAGAGTAAAAAGAACAAAAAAACACTTGGAGCAAAACATACTTGAACATCTTTTTGGCATGAATCGAGTGTGGCAATGTGCAGATGAAATAGTTAACTGACTGCTGAAATAACATACCGCTACAATCAGATAAAGAGAAGAGTAAAGGCCGTGTGAAAGTTAAATTCAACACATGCTTTACATCAGTCAACAAACTTTTTCAACCATTCAAAGCCAGCCAGCAAAGGCTTGCCAGACAAATACTTTTTATGTCCTTCATGGACTAGTGCTGCGGAAACAACAATGCAGTATATATGTGGCATTCAGTAACTGTCATTTAACAGTGGCTCTACAGATTCATCTCCTACAATTCAAGTTGTCCCAGCAGAGATGCTTGATGTCATTCATGAAAAGCAGCAATGCTGTTACCCAAAACACCAAGCAATAAAGTCTAATTATGACTCAGTCCAACTCACTCTTATTATTTGTTTATGCTTGTTTAAAAGACAAGCTGAGCAAATTAGAGCCAAACTACAGATGTAAAATACAGAACTTGTGAACTTGATTTGGCAGCAAAAGCAGACAGTTAAAGCAACAACACGTGGACGGTTTCTAAGCGTATAAAACATTTTTTCCCTTTTCTTCAGACGTGATTGCAAGTCGACAGAAAAAAAAAAAACTCATTAAAATATAAATGTACTTAGGGTCTGCAAGTCTCACTTCTCCATTCGCTGTCAGTGGAGTGGCTCTAGAATTTCCATCTTAACAATATCTCACATCAGAATCTTAATGTTCCAGTGAGACACTGACTGAGCGTTTTCCTATTTTCTATATGTAGTGAAATAAGAGGCCTTTTGATTACCTTCTCTGCTTGGTCCCAGACCTCTGGGTCTCCCAGGAACTTCTCTGGTCTCGTGGAAAGGTTGAGTTTAAAAGTGAAGCCAAAGACATCATAAACAGTCCGCAGGAAGTCCAGGCATCCCTTGATCTCGGACTCAATCTGAGGTGAGTGATAAAAGACAGAACACAAAAAAGCAATAGTGTTTGCATCACCCATCTGGACATTGCTACAAATTTAATTTCTGCTGCTGATTTCATGTTTGTTTGTTTGTATTAGGATATCTAGAGAATGAAACCTAATTATTTTGTTTGATAAGATGCTCAACTTTTGCTTTAACAACCCCCCCACCACCAAAAAAAACAACCACAAAGATTTCATCATAATTTCAAAAAACATAAATAACGACTGAGTGCTTTGAAGGTGAAGGACATAAAACACGATAAGAATAACTAAAAGGAAAATGATTGCATTCTTTCTTCCTAGATGTAAGCCATGTGCTGAAGTCACTGATTATCAATTTAAGAGCATATACCCTGCAGCCAGTTTTACATAATTGTAAATGCTGGGAAAAAAACCAAACCAAAACAACAACAGCAAAACACCACCACCAAACAAAACAAACAAACAAACAAACAAAAACGAGCACAAGCAGTGCTTTCCAGCTGCTGCAATGAAAGAGAAAAATTAAAAATGAAATAATTTGTGCACAAGTGCAATCAAAATAATTAAACATCCAATCCAGTGCCTTCACGGGTAAAGAGAAAATTAATCAGTGTGATCACGGCTGCTGTAATAAGACTTATGAACCGAAAAATTAAGAAACTTTTTTGGTCTTTCCAAATATTGTTTGTTCACACCAGTTATATAATTGTGCTGTTCTTTGGAAATGTGTCAAAAAGTCAAGTTTTTCAGAAAGTATTTCAGTAATAACTGTGACTTGAAATATTACACTGGTATGAATGGTATCCTTTTCTAAAGAATAATGAAATAATTTAGTATTTCAGTCAAATAACACTGAACATGGCCATGCTTTAAAGGAGGGAACAAAAGTTGATTTAGCAGAGTCAGGGGTATTGTCTTTTTTACTCTACCTTCATTTTCTTTTTTGTTAAAAGAAACCAACTGCTGGCAGTTCAGGAGGAGTATATAGAACACTCAAATTTATTTTACTTTTCTTCAGTCTCAACTGAAGGCTTTGCACTCAACCAGTATCAACTGCCTTTAAAGTTACCCGATCATACATTCATCCATTGAGAACCTGTACACAAGCCTAATATTGCGTAAATATCCATTATATTGAAGTAGGATGCAAAGCTACTCTAGTAAGAGTCCATGAATAAAAATATATCAATCGGAAATTATTATCCTACGTATCCTTTAAATAACCCCCCCCACACCTAGTGGGAAATACCAAGACTGTAAACAGGTTTTTAAGTGTAAAACAATTCTTACTGGTCTCATCGGGCTCATATAAGGCCAAAATGTGTGTTGTACACATTTCAGTGCACATCTCACCTGGTCCATGGAGCAGAAGATGTGAGCATCGTCCTGCTGGAAGCGGCGGACACGGGTGAGGCCAGTCAGAGCTCCTGACAGCTCGTTTCTGTGCAGGACACCAAAGTCGGCCATGCGAAGAGGCAGCTCTCTCCAGGAGCGAGGCCGGTGATCAAACATCAAACTGGTGCCAAACAAAACAAACATATGTATAAAATACAGAAAGATGCAACTGCCAACTTCTACCTAGAGTAATCACAATACCTAAAAACTGCTCTGCTGTGAAAACCTGAGTGTAATATTTGATTTAACTGATATTCAACACTTTGAAGATCAATTTTGATTACAGTGTGATTTTCAGAGAGGCCATCTTTGTGGCTAGCCAAAAGATTGAAAGAGTGGAAAGAGATAAAAGATGTGAATACAAATAACTGCAGTCTGCTTCTTTGCACTGCAATGCAGCAGCGAGTGTACTAGGCCAACAGCTGAAAACACAGCAAACATTGAGCTGAACTGGCTGACAAGCATTTTCTTTTGTGACAGCAGTCCGAGTTAATTTAATGGTAATGGACATGTATGTAATACACAGCTCTTCCTCCAACGAGCAGTCATTTCTGATTACAAGTATTAAAAAATAAATATTTCACACTACAGGCAACACTTGCTACACTGTGCAAGAAAAGGAGTCTTTTTCTTTTCCTCATTCGTTTGTAGTTGCCCGTTAAAATTAAAACCATACCTGACAACAACTTTGATTGTGAGGAAACAGAAGTCTCACCAGTGTCCAGGGCAGTTCATGGGCTTGAGAGCGAAGATCTCCTTTTCAACCTCGAAGGAGAACATGTTCTCGCTGTAGTGCTGCCAGTGCCCAGATGTCTGCCAGAGTTTGCTGTTGTAGATATTGGGAGTCACAACCTCCTGGAAGCCCCTCTTCCTGTACTCACTCTGGCAAAGATGTGACAATGTTTTCTCACAAAAGTGTTAAGTGTTCCAAAAAGCTCAGCTTCATAATTCTGTGTATCCATCACCTCTACAAACAACTGGCTGAAGTGGTTTCTGTCAACACCTGGAGACTCTCTAATAAGGGACATATGCATAAATAAAATGGTAAACAACTCTGCAAGCAAACACTGGGACACGTTTATACTGCTGCATATTTACATTCTCCTGTTTGTTCATATATTATGAAGCGTTTGGGGAAAAACTGAAATATAAGGGTATTCACTTTTGTATTGCTTTAATTCACCATGAGCTGATTGGTTTGTTCAAATCAGAAAGATAGATGATACTATAAAATAATCTGTCATTTATTTTAACTCCTGATATCTGCTGACATATTTTCAGTGTTTTGTTGTTTGTAAAAGCAGAACGCAGAACCATTTTTTGTTTTTTGAACAAAGCAAATCTCATTACTCCAAATCTGCTCAGTCAGAAATCTATTTAAGTGAAATTGCCTTGAATGTGTTTTCTGTTATGACTGCACTGACTGGAAACCCAGGAAAATAAATGCTTTGAAAAAGATTGACTTTTATGTGTCTGTATAATAGAACAGGTGTAAATAAAGCTTTCCTTTAATGCTGTTTCAATATATTTTAAATAAGTGTTGGATAATAATAAGCTCTTCTTAGATTCATAAGTCAATTTGTGTGTCAGAAGGTAAACATCACATTGAGCAATGTTTTTCTATTACCGGGTCAAAATAATATTTTATTAAATAAGCATAAATTGGATGTGTCAGCTTCCATTTACAGCATTACAGTTGTGGAGAGAAAACATGAATTATTTTCCTATTCATTTGCCTTTTGCTTAAGACACTGATTTAATGCTGTATTATCAAAATATTACCAATCCTTTATTAGTTCTCTATATTTAAGTATATGACACCTGGCTTAAATTGGAGCGTTTTTTTTCTTGTGTGCAATATAAAGCTATTTTCATCATCGCACAACTTCAAGTCTTCCTGCAAATGTAAACTTTCTGCCTAATAACCTCTCTTTTTTCCACATCTCCAAGCTCATTGTTAGATCACAGTAATTATCGGTGGGTCTGACAACTCAGCCTTACTCTGATGAACTCAATCAGGGTGTTGTAGATGAAGGCTCCCTTAGGCAGGAAAAAGCAGCTCCCTGGACTCAGGTCATGGAAGAAGAACAGGTCCTGCTCCTGAATGTAAAAATAACGTAAGGTTTGTTAGGGACAGAAAATTAAAAAGAGCCATCAATCAAGTCAAACTGGTTTCAATTTGAAGACACCTCATGACATACTTAAGTTTTAAATAGGGTTTGTTTAGGTATCTGCCCTTTTCCACGCCTTCTATTACACTGAAAGTATGGCAACAACACCCTACACTCTGGGCCAACTATTATGGGTTTGCTTTCAATAAACAGCAAACTGTGAGGTAAAGAACCTAAAACCTGCTTCATGGATATTTTTCAGTCATGCTATATTAATATCAGTATGTAACAATTTATGAGCTTACCAAACAATTCACTAAATAAAACTTAGAAAACAATAGGTATTACACATGCTATTAACCAATTTAACAATCATACATGTTTTCACACTGTTCAAAAACTAGTTTGAATACTTTATTCTGTACATTTCAAAATTTCTTTCAATTGCAATACCAAGAGACTGAGAACAGTGAAACCTGTAAGAGACCACTTCAAAATCTTTTCCTAACTCCCAGCTCATTTACATTTCAATTCTTACCCGGCCCAGTTTGCGGTGATCTCGGTTCTTGGCCTCCTCCTGAAACTTTTCCCAGTCTTTAAGCATTTTGGGGTCAGGAAAGGAGATTCCATAGATCCTCTGGAGGGTTTCCATGTCCGCCTTTCCCTCCCAGTATGTGGATGAATTCTAGCACACAAAAGGGAGTGCGTTAGCTTTTTCATCATTCTTTTGGGTCCATCAAATCCCTTGGGGATAAAACAAAGGGTAACTCTGCTCTAAAAATAGGGACAAATGTGCTTACAGCCAGACATTCAGGACACAGACTCCAGTATTTTAAATCTCTCTTATATCCACATATATAGTTAACTAAAAGTTTGTTCAATAAATTTCCACAGCTGATAGCAAAAAGTCTAACCTTGTGTATCTTGAGTGCCTTGATTTTTCCAGTGTGTCTCACATGGGGTCCCCGGCATAAATCAATTAAGGGACCACATCTGAAATGGAAAATATTGTAATTTTAGTTCACTTACTCACCTGCTTTGTTGTATATTTAAAAAAAATACTGACTAGGATAACCAGTTGTGTTTTGAATGTAGTTAAAATAGCACCGAAATGTCTACCCAGTCACACAGAAAACTAAAGAAAATACATAAAGATTTATTGTTACAAATGAAAAAAAAATAAAAAAACACAGCATCTTTAACCAATTAAGTAGTGCAGTTGCAAATCAATATCTCTTTCAAAGATAAATAAATAATATATAGTCATGTCATAGTCCCATTACGGTATTTTTTTTAAAATAGTTTTGGATGATAGTTGAGGTCTGAGGCACCAGTAATAAAGTGCATCTGGTTTTTGAATTGATTTGCTTGAGATTAACAAAAAAAAGAATATATCACCAGAATACTATTACATTCACTGACCCACCTGTAGACTGTGGTAGTAGGAGTGGTGACTTTCTCATTCAGAATGCGGCACTTAAACTTGTTGTACTAGAAAGAACAAAAGATTTTTTTTAATTATGAATTCAATGTAATTTTGTTCTATATTCATGTGTTGTTGCTTAAAGATACCTTGAACATTTCCAAGAGAGTTTCCTTCTTTATCTCTAGCCTCTCAAATGGCTGCTTCTCCTTGATGATTTTCTTGCACAAATTCTCCAGACAGGGGAAGTCATTGCTCGATACACCGCTGTCCAAAACATCAAGAAATCACACCAAGAACTGCACACCGAACACTTTCTCACTTAAAAACCCACATTAATATGCAAACTGCCTCCACTGCTAAATTTAGTCTGCCACGCTTTCCAAAGGGCAGCGTGGATGTGACCAGATATTTAACCATGAGAACAGACTTTTGTCCAATAATTCTTAAGACTTCGTAATACAGATAACCTCATCCAAGGATGGGCAACTACTTTAAAGTCCTCGGCTTTAGGGCTTACGCAATGTCAAAATATCCTTGTAAAAAAGAAAACAGTCTCCAAGAATGCCATTAGCATAAAATGGCTTCATTAAGGAGGTTGTAGAATTAATTAGACAGCACTGCTCAAGCTTTCCTGCAGCCTAAAGCAGAGAGACGTGGATCCAAAAAGGTCAAGTGAAGAAGTTGTTTATGAGGAAAACTTGTTGAAATTTCTGAAGGTGTCTCAATCCCCCTTTCAAAGCTTCCCTTAAGTCGTTTCTTGTTCTTTAATTTGAATAGACTTGTTATTCCAGCAGAAATATGTAGAAATATGTTTTTCAGTCCCCACACATAGCCCCAGCTAGACAGCATTAGTGTAGTTACAATCAGTCTGTTTTGTGTTTGCTTCTGGTCTGAGACAGTAAACCAGATTGACAGCTGCTAAGCCCTGAGGTACAGACCAAAAATATCACTGGATGCAGACTAACACCACTAATTAGACAGAAACTCTGAACTTAGAGCATTTGAAACTTACTCATTGTTTTCTAGGAACATGTCATAGTAGAAGCCATTCTCGATAGGGGGGCCGTAGCAGAGGCAGCCCCCATACACCTTTTCCATTGCTTCACCCATGATATGAGCGCTGGAGTGCCAGTAAACCTAATGAAAGTAAAAACGTTTTGGCAAATTTAGAAAACAGGAGCATTCAAACCTTTTGTGCTACTAAGACTTTTAAGGGGAAATATCAAGGTTGTGACACTCAACAGATTCCTTGTTAAAGACAAAAGAGCAGAAAAAAAGTGACTTGTTTTTCCGAATGCTGACAATACAACAACAACAAAAAAGTCAGTATTACAAAATCAGCTTAAAAACAAGGAACTAGTGACACTCCTTATCCAATTCACACCAGTCATTGAATTCTGAAGAAACACACAAAGGAGACAAAAAAAAAAAAGGACCAAAAAAAAAAAAAAAAAAAC
Source organism: Etia nguti (assembly GCA_015106755.1). Classification (NCBI taxonomy): domain Eukaryota; kingdom Metazoa; phylum Chordata; class Actinopteri; order Cichliformes; family Cichlidae; genus Etia; species Etia nguti. The sequence continues at coordinate 3,659 of VUQG01028004.1, read as the reverse complement.
AAAAAAAAAAAAAAAAAAAAAAAGATTAAAATTAA
>VUQG01028001.1:25838-48087 GCA_015106755.1 Etia nguti | reverse complement strand
CTGATAATGCATTGCTTAAGATGGAGAGACTCTTGAGGGATGGCTGTTATGAGGAAAGCCCAGAAACTTTGCCAGCAGCACACATCGTTGTGTGCCTCAATCTAATATATAATATATATATATATAATACAATTAATGTTAAATATTCTTTTATTCTCCTCAAATCAAAAACTATACTAAAATATAATGACAGCATCCATCTCGTCATAAAATGACTAAACAGCTAATACATAGACAAAATAACTCACAAACTTTCAAATTTGAGCATTTTTATTTCCTTGAAATCAGTTTGCCCAAATGTAAACGTGTTTATATATATTCATTCAAGTGGCTCCAAAGTGTTTTCTTCAAACAGGACACCTGACAAACAAAAAATGTAATATTTAACGATATGTTTACATTTAATAATATCCAGAGTACCTTTAAGTTAGAATCACTGCCTTGTGGTTGTTTTGCCTCAGCCAAACAGTTAAGGTGTGGTTTACATCCATGTCTGTCCACTCATGATACAGTATACACATGTAGTCAGTTATAGCCACTCACCTTTGATTACTGAATTGCATTTACTTTATCAACGAAGTGAATGCAATTCACATTTGTGTGAACATTTGTCCTAGATTAACTCTTTGGGCTCTTTAGATTTGTTGACTGTTGACGCCACACCAGAGTCTGTTTATAAACCTGTTTACAGCAGAACACCTATATCTATGATCGGATTTTCAAACGCTATCTTTAACAAAGAGAGAGTAAACTATCAGGAAACAAATACATATTCAAACACAATGGGAAATAAAATATCTAGGGGTAATCCAGAAAATGTCAGGAGTGAAGTCACAGCAAATGATGTGAGGCCATTCCTAGATGAATTGCTAAACAATGTTACACAGGAGCAGTGGCAGCAGTTTCTATCAGGTCGCGCAGATTATGCCACTGCAGAAAGGATTTGTAATTTTGTAGAGAACGTCATCAACCTGTGCTAGCAGTTGGCAGGTGTAGAACTGATGTTTTGCCAGGACACCCCTGTCACTAGCAGAAAAACAGTGGCCCCAAAAGACAGAGACAGCTCCTGAACGTGACTCTAGGTTCAAGAAAAAATGCAAAAAACTATGTGCGTGCTTGTGTATGTGCTGCATGCAGACTCCCAACACAGATGACTCCCAACATGGAAGAGCCAACCCCTATGCCAGCTGTTATTTCACAGGAACAAATGGTTAACCCTGAACGCAAGTTTCATTTTCAAATCATCAGCGCAGAAAAAATGGATAATGTCACAATGAATGCCTATAGTATTCAAAGCAATAAGGTCAGGAATGCTCAAATTCAATTCATGAACAACAATTAGTTAACGCTCCCATTGTGTCAGCAGTAACAGATATCAATAACCTTGAATCATATTAAAACAAAGAAAAATACAGATTTCAGTTAAAATCTGCATGGAAGAACTGGTTGTAAAAAAATCAGGCAACCAAACTAGAGGAGGCAGCCAAACTATCAAAGAGACCAAGTTGCATACGTCGTTTTTTTGTCATCTGTAGGCAGAATGTTTTGTTGCACCAGCAGACAAAACAAGGTTTCTGTAATGTAGAAATTTTTAAAAAAAAGTTTTTAGAAACCTAATTGGAGACTTTAAATTGGCCAGTTTTAAAATTATAATGGCTCTTTTTAATTCATCGAGTCACTTTTGAAAACCCTTTGACTGGTCCCGGAAGTTGGCCGCTCCCCACTGAGCCTGGTTCTGCCAGAGGTTTCTCCCTTTCAAAAAGGAGTTTTTCCTCCCCACTGTCGCCTAGTGCTTGCTCAGAGGGGTTTGTCTGTTGGAGTTTTCTTTTTAACACTGTAAGGTTAGAAACCTGGACATTCTTAAAAAATGACGCAGAGCTCTTTTGGTCTGAGGGACAGGAAAATCAATAATGGCCTGTACCTTCACAGGGGCGCACTTGCCCCTGTCCAACCTGTTTACCCAAATAAGTGATGGTGGGTTTACCAAACTCACACTTAGAGAGGTTTAATGTGAGAGAAGCATAGAGAGTGTTTCCAGATGTTCTGACCATGTCAGAGAATAAATGACAATGTCGTCTAAGTACGCCCAGTTTTTCACTCCAAACAATACCTTTTGTATCAGACATTGAAATGTTGCGGGTGCGTTTCGCAAACCGAAAGGCATTACCGTGTATTGGAGGAAATGATCTGGAGTTACAAAAGCAGAAACTTCAGAAGCTCTGGGTGTTAACGGGACTTGCCAGTACCCTTTTAACAGGTCTAACTTAGTAATATATGTAGCTGAGCTGACACGATCAAGACAAATTTGGGTTTGTTAGAACAGGACGGATGGATAACCACAGCCCTCTCAGCACAGGGCTGACAGGACTTTTCCCCATATGATAAATAAAACACAAAATAGATTAAGACAGATTACTATACCAAACTTAAAGATAAAAGTGCATTTACTGGACTTGTTTTGTCAGCTCTTGCTTTCCAAAGTGCTTGTTCGGATGAAGACTTAAACTGTAAACAGCAGCTAAGGGAATAAGGATCTGTGTCCACAAATCCTCAGCAGTGACAACACTTAAACAACATAGTTCAAAATCCTCAGTGCACACCTTCTTCTCCGTTGTGTTCAAATGCTCTTAGCTGTTTAACTTTATGTAGAGGAAAAAGTTTGGCATTTCACGACCACTAAATGATCGAGAAGCCTCTGAAAACAAGGTCACGGTTATTTCCCAAGCAAAAACCTCTGCTTATGCGCACAGACCCTAAATCACAACAAATAAGACAATAATAGGACAAGTGACTACAAAGTGACACCAGAGGCTAGGGGAAGAGCAAGCATAAAGTGTGTGTGCACACTTTCTCTTGGTACCACTCTTCATATGCCAGTGTGATAAAGTCCTGAATGCAGCCTGCATCTTAGTCCATCAAGTTCCATCTGAGCTTTAAATACAATACACTCAGCTTTTCCTTATATTTTCAGAGTTTGTTCAGTTCATACAGGAACTTCAGCAGTCGAGGTTAACGTATTGCTGTTTTGCTCCTCCATCTCAGCCATTGAGACTAGTCAGAATTTATTCTGAGGGGAAAAAAAGAGGAACAAAAAGTCATTTTAAAAAGTTTGTTTTTTGTTGCTGTTGTTTATGTTTAAGCTAAAAAAAAGGAATAAAATTCCAAGGATCATAATACACGTAGAGCTGCATACACATAACAGCATTGTGTTGGAACATAAGCAGTTTATAATTAAAGTAACATACATACCTAGAAAAACTAAATCAACCACAACATTAAACTCACCTTGTTGTTGTAGAGAATGTGATCAGGCTTTTTCTTCATTTCCTGAGACTAGCTGCACTGGATCATCACCAGCTTGTATCTTCATCCTTTTTTCACTCAGTGAAGTCTTTCCTTTTCTTGGCCATTTCTCTGCGCTGGAAAACCAAAGTGTGTGATCACAGGTGAAATAAGGGATATTTTTCCACTGCAGGGTTTAGAGTGCTTCAATTAGTGATAGGTGTTCATCCACTTCTCAAATAATCTCTAAGGATTTGAATTTTTAAGAAAGACACAAATATCTCTGCTCATATTAGGCTAAAAGCTTGATATGGACATTACAGTTTATAATATGTCAGCATCCCCCACAAGGCATATAAAACCCCTGCACACCAGCACTGTGCTTATATTATACTTCAATCAAGATATATTTATTATTTATTTATTTAGTTAGTTGGAATTATTATTATTTAATCACATTAACACAACGGGGTCACAAAAATATTCCACATACTAGAAATGCTGCTCAGCATTTCATAAATTACATTTTCAACAAATGTTGGAGTAAAAACACAGTTACAGGGAAAATGTGTCTGTCAGCAAATATTAACTAAACATTTCTATGTGCTACAAAATGGACATAATGATAAATGTGATGTAAGATTACACTATTGTAATAAGTTCCAGCAAAAGCAGATTATTTTATTATTCAAGTAAACTATATCATATCATGTATTTGCACTTCTAAAGTGACAAACTGTGATCGGTAACAATGTAATAAATGTCTATTGACTAAAAAACGAGCAGAAATAACAACACCAATCATTATAGACTGCACATATTTGATATAGGTGGATTTTGGTTTGGACAACACATATATTTTAACACATATATCTTAACTGTTAATGTGATCAGTGTTCAAATTGCTCAGATTAACTTGTATCAAGCTATTGTAAAACTAGTTTATGTGAACTTATTCATATGAACAAGGCCTAACAGGCAAGCCTTTGTGAAGTGACTACATATTCAAAAGCCTATTTAAACAAATAAGATTAACTCTGAAAACCATGTTTACAGCTATGGTTAGAAGTTCACATGCACTCATTGTGGGCACAAATGTTATTCATTTTGGGCTTTTAATGATTTCTCTGTACTGTTTTTTTTTCAGGGTGGAATGATTGTTCAGCATGCATCTTTAATGACCTAAGAAGCAAGAACTTGATTTAGACTTCTCTAATCCACACAGGGGCAAAATAATATATACAGGCTCTACATACATACATGTACATACACCACCATTGATATTTGGCTAAACATCCCTTAGCAAGTTTCACCTCAGCTGAGTCTTTTAGTAAGCATCAAAAAGCTTCTGGCATAATTCTGGCAGGATATTTGACTATTCTTCTTGGCAGAATTGGTAGAGTTAATTTAAATTGGTGGAAGGGATGAAGTGAAGATGACTTGCCAGACTCTTTTGGTAGCCAGCGACAAGCTTCTGATAAAATTCTGGATGGAGATTTGACTTCTTCTTGGCAGAACTGTTGGAGTTAATTTAAAATGAGTGATTTCACGGCACCATTTTGGAGTGTAGTCATAAATCTTCAATAGGTTTGAGGTCATCGCTTTCGGAAGACCAGAAGCTTAATGTTAGCCTGTTTTACATTCCAAAAGCAGTATTGATGTCTGTTTGGGATCACTGTCCTGTTAGAACACCGAACTCTGTCCAAGTTTCAACCTTGTAGCAGTTGATTTGAGCTGAAGTTGAAGAATTTATAGGTAGTCAACCTTCTTCATCATTTCATCCACTTTCCACTACCAGTACCACTGGCAGCAAAACAGCCCCAGAGCATGACACTACCACCACCATGCAAGACAGTTTCTGCAGTGCTCTGAAGTTTGAAAGCCTCACTTTTCCTCCAAACATACCTTTTGTCATTGCGACCAAATAGTTTAATATAAAACTTTTCTGAAGGCATTTGGCTTGCCCATGTGAGCGGCTGCAAATTTTAGTTGTGCTTGAAGGTGTCGATTCTTAAGCAAGGCCTTCTTTCTTGGTCGACACCCTCTCAGTCCGTGCCGATTGACTGAGAGGCTTTATGGCTTTAAAAATTTAAAGCCATAAAAAATGTATGCTGCACAAGCCCATTTCTTTAAAAAAAACATCAACAACAAAATAAACATCGGTCACTTAAGCCAAATGGCACAAATAGGCCTTTCAGACTTTTACTTAAGGAATCTTCTCATAGACACACATTTATTAGTTTATTAATTATTTGGTTTGTTTTTGTCAGTATCTTTTTTCATGTAGTCAGTCATGTAATTACCTTGTAATTTGCTTGGCTTGGTTTGTTTGTTGTGTGCAGTGCTGAGAGGTCAGCAGTGAGAGTTAGATCTCTGACAGAAGAACTGGAGGAGACACGTCAAGCATTTAAAGAGGCCCGGGAGAAAGCTTGTCGGACCCAGAATAGCTGTTCCAAACTGGTATGTCAGCAGTCCCACAGTGAAACTTTCTGCTACGTTTGGTTTATTTTATATGGCAACTATTTACATTTAAGTCCTTTATTTTGGTCTTCAGAGCAATGAGGTTGAATGTCTTCAGGCTGATATTCAGAGGCTTGAAGACAAGGTAATGTACATCTTAAAAATATGCCCAATGTGTACACTTTCCGTTATAAAAATAAAACTGATGTTTACATAAACGAACATTTATCATCTCCACACAGAACGAAAAACTCATCTTTGAGAAAACATGCTCTGAAGAAAGCCTCAACAAACTGAGGAAGTTCAACGCTGAATTGAGGGTAAGAAGAGATGAGTGTAATTGTCTCTACACTGTAATGAGTTTGTGTTGTTAGTAAAAACCTATATGTTCACAGGCTGGACTTGAGGAAACTCTGGTTATGTTGACACTGAGAGACAGAGAAATATCAAAGGTAAGTAAATTTTTTTCCTAACGATGAAAGTTGAAATTGTCACATTTTAACATTTTTATTTTAACTTTAACTGTCTAGAAAGACATTCTTATGGAAAAGATGAAGAACGCTCATGTGGAGAATCACAGAATGATAGAGGTATGTTTGATATCGTAGAGCTTAGAGTTGAAGGGAGAATATTCAATACTTTAAATGCCATGACATCATATTAAATGCTAATCAGATGTTACTAAAAAAATTTCCTCTATTCCGGTGTTGCAGGGTCTGCAATCCGAGCTGATGAGATTACACGAACATTCAAACCAAGTTCTTCTGAGGTATTTTTAATTAACTGCTTATAAATGTAACATGGTGCTGCCTGTTGCTTTTTCTTCTCAAAAGGGCTCACAGGAATCTCAGAAGGGCTCCTTTTGAGATTCCTATGATTCTGAGAATTTTAGGAGAATGAGGCTGAGCACAATACTACGCTGTGTGGCAAACTGTGTGATGATTTGCACTGTAGCTTTAAAAAGTGAAGATGAAAATCAGAGCAGCAGAGACTGAGAAATCTCGACTCGCTAATGCGAATAACATCCGTGTCTGGAAATAAAAGATGGATATAGCCAGCATAGCTATCACTGTGGTAGCTATCACTATGGTATCACTATCACTGTGGTAGCTACCAGCATAGCTCTCACTTTGAACCATCAATTTAGGCGTTACTGCATCCACAGACACAAGTAGCTGCTAACTGTGCAAACATAAAAATAAAAATACTAGAATTTCACTCCCCAAAACTGGGGAGAGAGTGCAGACCTCCTGGATGGGCTGTTAGTAAAATTAGTTGCACAGGAAACTTATTTGTTAGATAATTGCATTAATAACTCTCCTAAAGGCACCAAACCCCACATCAGTTAGCCCACCAGTAATTTGGTGTGCTACCACAAATAATGCAGAACTTTAGTCCTTAATGGAATTAAACAAGTGAGTGAGCGACTTTATTTTGATGGGCACACCATGCGGCCAATCACATGCAAAGACAGACTGGGATCATACCATTATGTGAAAGAAGGAAGGGGGGGCAGACAGTGTTGTGCCAAAAACTGATCATCTTCCAAAAAGTGATTTGCGATGTTTTTATGTGTGTTTTATATCTAATGTCTTTACTTATATTAGTAAATAGACTGTAGTGAACAGGATTCATGAAGAGGTTATATATAAAATAAAGATATGACTTGTTTTTGAAGTATCTTTATGATGTAATTGTACCCGTATTATCATCGGTTCAGTCCTTTTTGTTCCCTTCAAGTAAGTTTACAGAACTGTGATGTTATTTTTACAATTTCTGCTACCCTCTTGGTTAGATCTCTCTCGAAAAAACAAATTTTTACTGTCAATGACACTTTTTACCCCAATAAATAAAGGATATATAAAAATCACTTTGCCAAAAACTGATTGCAGCAGCTGCTTTGTGATAGGAATGTTCTCTCTGGCTCTAAATTACTAGATATTTTCAGTATTCTCCATAAGAGAAGCTTTGACAGATTTTTGACAGATTTTAGGTCAACAAGCCATAACAACTTAAATTCCCGCAATCATTTTTTGGCAAATACCACAAATCACTTTTTGGCACAACACCGTATTTAACTGCTAGCCTGTCAGGAAAAAGTGAAGAAACGAGTGAAAACGTAAAATAAGCAGCATGTGGCTTGATTTCAATTATATGGGAAAGTGCAAAGCCGAGGGCAGAATTTTTAAAATTAGGAACTGGCCTTAAGTGATACCAGTTTTTATTTTCAGCCACTTTCCATCGTGGAGGACGAAAGGTTTCTAAGTAGTCCGGGCCTTAAACCTCATGTGTGTTCTCCCTAGTAATAGTAAATGCACAAAGATAATATTTTTGAAAATACTGACTAAAAAATTGCTCCCACAGAACCATGGCTCAGAGTGTCTAAATGAGTCTCACAGGCCTGGATGTGAGCTTGAAGTCATTTCTAATTCTTAACTTGTTTGATCTGCTGCACACCAAAAACAAGAACAAGCATAAATTATGGACTTTTAACCTTACTTTTATTACTTTTACATCTTTTCATATTTATAACAACCTACCTTATGGCCATTCACACTACACAAAGTAATTAATCAATAAACAAATAAATGACATTTTAAATGTTTTTCACTTTCTCCTATAGAAATTTATTTTTTTATATAACTACAGTTTAAAAAAACAAAAACAGTGAGCTACAGAACTTTTTGTGTAATTCTATAAAGTCCAAAGAGTACTGCTGACAGATTTCTTCTTTCTTTGTCACAGAAGTTTTTTCTTTATCATGTAGAAACAGTTAAATATGGGACTTCTTTACACTGACAGAAAGGGGAGATTCGATGGTTCGGCCCACTTAGGGCCAAAGTGGACTGCATGTGGCTTGCCATGTAAAATGAGTTTGACACCCTTGCTCTAAGCACATGCCACTTTCTATGTGAGAGAGCAAGAAGTCTATGGAAACTGACTCACTTTTGCAGTTTTGTGCAACTGCAGTTTTTGGCATTTATGCATTGGCTTACTTTGTCAGGCAGTGTGAATGTGAATGGTTGTTTGTCTCTGTGGGATGGATGTCAGGATGGATGACTATTTTTATAGTTCTGGTTTTCTGTTAAGGGCTCAGGGAGGGTCAAGTAATGTAAATTTAATGTACCCATTTAACATTCATTAGGAAACTAATGAATGAAAAAATTATAATTTATAGAATATCTTAACAAAACACATGGTTTATGAATGAGATTTTTTTTCTGCTGAATTCTGACAGGTATGAAAGACACTGTATCAGTCCTCAGGGACTTTACAGTCGTGAGCCTCCAAACCATCGCTCTCTGAAGAGCGAGTTGAAGGATATGCAGCAGGTCAGTAATGCTTGCTGACTGCAGATTATCTTTAACAGCACTGATCATTTCATGTAGTTCATGCTTCCTTCATTTGCAGGAACATCACAGAGCTTTGGATGATATAAGTCTCCCATCCCACACACACGGCGATGATATTCAAAGCATCATCCACAGGATCACGAGTGCAGAAAAAGCTCACCTTCTTCACAATAAATATCCCGAGAGGGTGAGGATGATGTTCATTATAGCATGCAGTAATGTACACATTTGGAAATCTCACTGGTCTTCTCTCATAAACAGGACTGTGCTCCTGTGGAAATGCAGGAGAGGCCTTTTCCTCAACAGCAACAAGCAAGAGTCAAGCAGCAGCTTCTCAATGTGTATGTGATTTTTTTTTTAACCTCCGTTTCTCCTCTTATGGTAACAGATTGGTTTTGGTTGATGTTAGTCTTTGTTCTGAGAAGCTAAGCTAATAAAAAGAGTGTCTGGTTTTTACAGTGTATTTATGGGCATCTCCATTACATAACCATACCAGTTACCATCTTCCGTGTGCAAGACCGTATCAGGGATAAGTGCACTTTTAGTACCCCTTGGTAACTACAGACATTACAGTGATGTTTATAAAGCTGTGGCGGTGGTTTCAGGCTGCAGGAGCTCGAATTGTACAAGTATGTGTGGGAGGATAAAGGGGAGAAGGTGGAGGATCAGCAGAGAGCCTGGGATAGTGAACAAAAGGAAAGTCACAGTGGAAGCCAGATTCCCATCAAGGAGGCCAAGAAGGTGGCTGTGGTGAAGTGGTGGAAAGCCCTCAGCGTAGAGGGGGCTAAGGTCCGAAGTAAAGACGTTAAGTCAATTCAGGAGCTCTCTGAGATGCAAGCAACGCTCAGGGAAGCAGAGCAGACGATCACTGATGTGAGGGAGCAGGTCTGCCACCTGCAAGCATCACTAAGATCTGCACAGGAGCACACCGAGCAAAAAAACACCAATAGAGTTCTTCATGCTGACAAAGGAAGCAATACAGAGAGAAAAGAAGAAGACAGAACTGCGGAGAAAGAGGTGAGAGATCAGAAGGATGCTTCAGTGGTCACAGATCCTGTTAGGATCCCAGAAGGAGCAGCTTCAGAGCAGGACACCACAGACAGGCTTCTGGCAACTCTGAGGAGGATGGAGGCGATGGTCAACAACGCCTTGGAGACCGCCCAGCTGGTGAGGAAGAGTGAACAGAGGGTGAGCCAGGTGAGAGTGAGGATGGAAGGGATCACTCACAGGGTGGAGGAGGCTCTGGGGAGAGCTGCAAACACTGATGAGGAGCTGAACATGCTTGAGGCCAGGCAAACAGAAAAAGCTCCAACTCAGGTTTGTCTGTGTTAGAAACCCGTATCTGCTTTACATGAGATCGAAAGTTAATTGTATCTTTATTTACATAAAATAAAACCATGTGGAAGAATTCATAAAAAAAAACACCAGCATGTTATAAAATATTTATTTCAATCAAACGTATTATTGCTATGAAACATCGACATTTTATTGGTCAGTAGAATTTTATTCTTGTTGCTATTTTTGCCTGTGATCCACTGTTGGAAGCGAGTGATTCCAAACAACTTCCAAAAAAGAGCAATGCTCATTTATGTGCATTTTGTGTGGTAATGCAGTAGCACAATCATCAGGATCACATAAACATTCTCACAGGATTTAGCAAAGTGTTCCACAAATTCTTCATGCGTACAGTCTTAAAGCCCATCACCTATTTTACTTGTAACCTAGTGGAAACACTAGCAATCAGTTTTTTTTTTGTTCTGTATTTTCCTGAAGTCTCCAGATCTAAATTTGCCAAATGATCATGGAGCAGATGCCACACAGTTAACGGCTGAACCCGAGGAAGCGTGCGGAACAGAGCGTTATCCTCCTGCACCTCCATTAAACCCAGAAGTCAGTGAGCCTCCACAAAGGTCCATGAATGGTATGCATATCAGAGATCCATCTTCTGTGTTAATGTGGTTCTGCAGCACACTGTTAGATGCACATTAATTAAAGCTACTTCCTTTTATAATGGTAATCCCTGAGGATGTCTGGAAATAAACTGTGCACACAGCAGCTGGTACAGTGAGGGGGAAGCGGGGAGCTCTGGTGGGAGTGTATGATATCTATCAAAATGGGGCATGGGGAAAAGCAGGGGACGTAGAATAATGCTTTATGTAAACACACTGAAGTTCAAGTACTTTTTTTCTACAAACATATTTTTAAAGACTTAACATCCCTCTTACACGTTTCAGATAATCAAAAAATAATATAAGACAAATATAACTGAAGTAAATACAAAATGCAGTTTGTAAATGATGATTTCATTTATTAAAGTAAAAGGAGAAATCCAAACTTATCTTGACCTGTGTGAAAAAGTAACTGCCCCCTGTTTAAATCATGAATTAACTGCAATAAACTACATTTTCTGGAAATCTGAGATCAGTGTCAATAACCACACCAAAGCCTGATTACTTCCAGACTTATTGAATCAAGAAATCACAATAGAACCCAAAGTAAAGCAGGTTAAAGGATCTCAAAAAGCAATACATCATTCGGTGATCTAAAGAAACAGCTGAGAAACAAAGTTAATGACATCTATCAGTCTGGAAAGGGTTACAAAGCCATTTCTAAGGGTTTGAATCACAGTGAGAGCCATTATCCACAAATAGAGAAAACCTGGAACAGTGGAGAACCTTCCCAGAAGTGGCTGACCTACCAAAATTACTCCAAGAGCGCATCAACAACTCATCCGGGAGGTCACAAAAGAACCAAGAGCAACATCTAAAGAACTGCAAGCCTCACTGGCGAAAGAAGGAAACTGGGCAAAAATGGCATCAGTGGAAGAATTTTAAAGTGAAAACTGTGGACTGATGAGGAAAAAAAGAGTCCAATCACATCTGGCTTGCATCATACAAACAGGCAAACACGGTGGTGGTGGTGGTGGTAGTGTGATGGTCTGGGGCTGCTTTGCTGCTTCAGGACCTGGACGAGTTCTGAATGAGTTCTGTTCTGTTCTGAATGAGAATCTCTGTCCATCAGCTCAGAGAGCAGGACAATGATCCCAAACACACCAGTAAGTCTATTTCTTAATGGAAAAGTGAAGGGTTTGTAGTAGTCTCGTCTAGTCAAAGTCTGAACTTAAATCTGATTGAGATGATTTTGCATGACCTTAAAAAAAACATTCATACTCAAAAACCCTCAAATGTGTCTGAATTAAAACTATTCTGCAAAGAAGAGTGGGCCAAAATTCATCCACAACATGTCTCATTATCAGTTATCAAAGGGTGGCACATACAATTATTAGGTTTAGGAGTAATTACTTTTTCACAGAGGGCCAGTTAAGTTTGGATAGCTTTTTCCCTTATGAAATAAAATCACCATTTAACAACTGCATTTTACATTATCTTAGGTTATCTTTGACTAACATTAAAATTTGTTTGATGATCTGAAACATTTAAGTGTGAGAAATATGCACAAAAAAAAAAAAAGGAGATGAAATCAGAAAGGACACTGTATGCTACATACATCTGTTCACTAATGTGTACACTAATAACTTTCTTCATGTATTATTGCGGTAGGTACTTTGGCCAAAGCAAAGGTCACTTGTGTCCGATCTTGTCAAGAAAGGTCATGGCAAATATTTCCACTTTCTGCTTTCTCAAAAACAAGCCAGTCTTACATGTAACTGTTTATTTGTGATACAAAGTTTGGAGCTTGTAGAAACTCCTGTGAACCAGTGGGTGGATTTATATTTTCATTCGATGTTAAATGAACATACAGTATTTGCCTCAGTGTGCAATCGTTTATTTTATACCCCTCCTATCTAAAGTTTATATTCCGGTGCACTTATGGTTGTTTTTTGCCTAGCAAATGAAGCCCCATCCACACGGGCAAAGGCTGCTTCAGAATGAACAGTAAACACTTTATCTTATATGGTTATAAAGGTTATACTGCAGAGTTCAGTTTGACGTCTGTTGATTTGAATAGTGTGTAATACTATACTGTCACTGTGAGGACATCTCTTTTCTCCCCACATTCATACATATGCACATATAAAACTTCAATACAACTACAGACTATATCCTATATAATCTCTCTCTCTATATAACCTATATAATCCCTTATACACCTTTTTGCTAGACTATTCTGTAATGTTGTCCTGAGGGATTATGGATGGTAGTTTTGACAAGCAAAACTTAACACAAACGTAGCTAAGAGAACAACTGAACACTCAGCTTCTTGCAGTGTGTTTTAAGCGAGACGAATGCTTCACAACTGAGAAGTAGATCTAACTGAGAAGCTGACAGAACTGCAGTCTGCACTCACTCGTGTATTTTAAGGAGTTACAAAATGCAGGAGGCCAAAGCTTACATGAGAAACTGGGACTGTGGTGGAGGGTCGCGCCAATAAGCTGAACTCACTTCTGCTCAGTTTATCTCTTTATTGGCTTATTGGTGTGTTACCCTCACACAACATCAGTGTTTACTAATGTCATAAGTCAAGTGAAAAATGGTTACATTTTTTAGCAGCTTCAGTAAGATCAGACTTTTGCAACCAAATGAGCCTTACCTGCCATTAGAAAGAATGCAAGTTTCAACTTTATACACAACGACTTCCTATTTAAGTCAACTGCTTCGATCTTTTCGCCGCTGTCAGTGCGCCCCAGGGCAGCTGTGGCTACAATGTAGCTTGCCATCACCAGTGTGTGAATGTGTGCGTGAATGGGTGAATGACTGAATGTAGTGTAAAGCGCTTTGGGGTCCTTAGGGACTGAGTAAAGCGCTATACAAATACAGGCCATTTACCATTTTCATACAGTCTGTGGAAAGTTATGTCATATTTACCTTCTCCTTTTAGTCAACATGCAGGAATTATTTCAGTGTATAAAAACCGTCTTGTGTTAAAGATCCTATGTTAAACTAGACAATACACTTGCATGTGTATGGCTAAAATCAGTGGAATTCATCCTACTGAGAATAATCATAGCACTCCATCAGCTAGGGGTTTTATTGTGGACTATATTGGTGAACCTGCTGAGCAACTCTCTGTCGTTCATGTCCAAAGTACTGTGCTGCTAGCGTGACTGCTGATTATAAACTAGCAAACAGTATGATTAAGAATAATAAATATTCAGGTATTAAATGTCTGTGAGTGCTGCAGTGCCTGTGGTGGTGGCTGTAAAACAATTTTATACACTTTTCAGTCTTCCTAGAACTAATAAAAAATTGATCTGGGATACTAAATGAACACTAGGCATACCAGTGTAAGACTGTGGACGAAAACCTGCTTTTAAGTTATATGTCTGTGTTTAAAACAAAGCACAGTCAGGTTACCTAAAGCTTAAAGATCCCCTGAAGCCTGAATGTAAATAATTTAGAAAAGCAGTGGGTCTCTATGCTCTGCGTGGTATGTGGGGCTGTAAACGATGCGCTCTTTCACGGGGCAATCTTTAAGTGAGAGAAAGGTGGCAATAACAGAATTGCTGGAGCTGGAATGTGAATTCATTTGTGGGCAGGTTGAACTCTTCCACTAATAGAAAGAATGTGATCTGGTGAGGAAAAAAAAAAAAGTCCAAGTTTTTTTTTCTCCCTCATGGACTTGTGAAAGGATTTATAAGGTAAATACTATCCGTGAACGGCTGCATTGCATTACGCAGAATATTTCAGTCTGATTTGCACTTTTTCATAAGCTACAATTCAATAGCTGGAACATAAACCCAGTTGAGGGTGTTTCTAATACTGTATCCCCCTTGGGGTCTTTTCATGCAGGAATAATACTTGTTCTTGTCCAGCTCTTTAATTACCTCTAAAGTGACACTTTGATTTTGAGCTCTGAGGGTGCTTTTGTCTGAAAGTTACTGATATTAAACCCTTTGCTTGGTATCGGGGGCGCCTAAAGCAACAGACAAGAGTTTTCAACCAGCGGCTCAAACACCTCATGCACTTAAGATGGTTGCCAGGTTATTGTTGCCCCTAGTTATCGAGGTGGTTTGTGGGGAACATACTTCCTGAAACAGGAGTTACAGTAGTTCTGTCAACCTGATGAATATCATGCCGCTGGCAGCAGCCTCACAGACCAGAAAACTCAATTTATTTCTTCCCTATTTGTTTTCTCTTTCTGTTTATGTCTCTTTCACTCTCTCTCTCTGCATGTTTCACTTAGTCTTTTCTTTTTTTAACTCTCCCCTGACATTTGCATTGCACATGCTTTCCTGTTAAATGCAAATCAATCTGTTTTCACTGTCTGTGCTCTGGTTCTCACAGGTGGCACAGCAGGAAGCAGCTACAGCACGGTAAGTAAGCCTTCCCTCTGTTCCATTACTGTAAAATGCACTATTGTTTTATATTTGAGAGACAGAACTGAAGGTTTGGTGTGATTATTATGTCTTTTATGGTTTTTGAAGTGACTTGTGAGAAATGTTTATATATGTTAGGCTGCCAATGTAAGATCAAGTGTGACTGCTTCGTTTGACTTTAGGCCACGATAAAAAGTAACTAAATTTGATTTGTGCTAATATTTTAGTAGCAGTTTTAAGCTGTTTGCACTTCATATGATTGTTTAATTGTATATTACTTCTGGCCCCTGCTTTAAGAGGGAATTAATAATTTTTTTTACCCTTTAACTAAACTCTAGTTGCTCTAAACATAAGTAACAGCGTACTTTTATCTCCTAATGAAAATGTAGGAGCAGGACACAAACTTTTAATGAACTTGAAAAACCCTGTGTTATAGGGGTCAACCATCAAACATACAAATATATGCGACTGTGGGATTTTTATAAAATATTTGTGTCTGCCATATAGATGTTTGCAGAGTACTGTGGGTAGTGTTTAGGCAAAGATTTATCAAGTTTGGTCCACTCGTCTAGGAGGAGATAAGGAACATACAAACCTGCAAACATAGATACATATGCTAGGGTCATTATTTTACGATAGCTGATAAGATACTGTAGTAAAATATGTTTAGGAAGAAGTATTCTTTCTTGTGAAGCTATTTTATATTATTATGACTGCCTTTATTTTCTATTAGTGTAAACACTTTTCTATTTACAGTCACATGATAGCGTCTTATAAATTGGTAGTGTATCATAAACTTCTTATATACTGGATGTTTACAGCACAATATATAGTATATAAAAAAAGTATATAAAAAAAGTTTTAAATAAAAACACATTAAAACCAGATAAAGTAAAGTGAGTAATATTCATCACTTGGCAAGGGGTATGTAATCAGCAAGGCAGATGATAGTAAACTATAAAAATGGGTTACTTTAAATAGGGCAAGGACTAGACTGCACATACAGCTGTTGGAAAAATACATTTTTCACAGGACTCTATGGAGACTACAAAAACTTAAGTGCAGGTCATCAGCAAGTGTGAGCACCTCTGGAAAAGTGGAGGCTTTGGCATTTTTGGCATTTTGCTGGTCTCAAGCATTCAGGTGTGTGTTAACAAAATGCAATCTTCCAGTGAGTGGAGGTTCCAGCAAATTCACCCCAAGGCTCAGATCCTAAGACTCGACAGGCCTCAGTTAGCATGTTAAATGTCAAAGTTCATGTCAGTACAATTAGGTATAGACTGAAAGAACTGTGGGTTGTTTGGAAAGCCTCTTCAGTTTAAAAAAGAAGAGCAAAGTGGCATCTGGACAAACCACAAGCCTTCCGGAACAATGTCCTTTGGACAGATGAGAACATCATCATCATTGGGTCATGCAACGAGACAATGATCCCAAGCCCTGAAGCAAATCTACAAGAGAGTGGCTGAAAAAGAAAAGGTGTTGCAACCTGATGGAAATGCTGCGGCAAGATCTCAGCAGAGATGTGCATAATGCATAATGCCCATAAACCTCAATGAACTGAAGCAACACTTCAAGATAAGTGAGCCATATTTATTCCACGATATGAAACACTCTTAAAGTCGTACATACTTTAAGTCATTGCTGCTAGAGGTATTTCTACAAGCTACTGAATCCTGGGGTGTACTTATTTTTTCATACTCCATTGAGTCACATGACTATACTTGTTACACAGTGTGCATTAGTAAGTACCAAAAATAATTACAACGCAGCAGAATTGATCAGGGCTAGTTTGAGTGGATAAAATTATAATCACAGAACTGCCTCCAAGTTATTTTGTGACCCTTTGAAACGGAGAATCTCTCCCTCACCCCAGGAGCAACCCTTCTAGTAGTTAATTGTTTAGTCCCCAGATGGACTAAACAATTATCTGCTAAAAGGGTAAAATAGGAATTAATTTGTCTGCAACAATAATCTGATAATTTATTTTAGGATATTTGTTGACTCTAGTATCACCATCATCATTATCATTGCCTGCTTAATAAAACAGCAGAATGTTGTTAGTATTAAGATAATCATCGCAATAGTCGCATCAAATAAGGAAAACAGCTGACTTTTTATCACAAGTTCCTCCTTTCAACAACAGTTTCCTTCACACATGATTACTTAAGACTTAAGCCCATGTTAAATAAAAATTTTATGCTGTAATTTGCTGTAAAAGTCAGCTGTACTCATACAAACAATGTGACTGCTGTCCTCCTTTTTTATCCCATCAAAACTCAAGATGATTTCAGCACTTTTAAGACAAAGTAGCACGAATAACAGAAGCTTTGGAAGGGCAGTTTACCAAACATTAATGGACCTCAAGAGCTTGGAAGTGGATGCATGGATTCCTCCTAGCCAGCAGAGTAAACACAGCTCAGGCAGGCACAATCGATCCATCAGTTTCTCACAAACATGCAAACGTACCACAACGTGCAAAAAAGTGTCCTACACATCTGACAAAAATTAAAAATTAAAAAATAACAAATTTACACACACAAACTCTGAAGCAACAATAACATCATTTTGTATCTTTCTTCAGGTTTAAGTTGAGGGATGATCAGGAGAGCAGCGGTCTGACACACACACAAACACACACATAGAGACACACACTCCACAGCAGCTCACAGAGCCCTTCTCCTTAAATGGTCAAAGCTCCCAGGAGTGAAAGAGAGGCTGCTGCTGAAAAAAGACAGGGAACAGAGGGGACGGGAGAAGGAAGGAGAAGCCCTGAGGGTAGAGGAGTTTTCTGAAGGAAAGGCTGAGGGTGACGCTTTGACTGTGGGAAGTCGGTCTGACTTGGAGAGATCAGCCGGGGTGTGTGTGTGTTTCTCTCTACAGCACTACAGCACCCGACTCAGGTAAGGTGCATGCTCTCTGTGGACAGGTTTAGATGATCGGCTGCAAGGAGCTATGAGGTCACAGTGGATTATGCACAGCGGTGGACGGATGCAGTTTCAGTTTAGTTATGGTCTCTGCAGCTTTAACAAACATGTGCATGAATATTTGTGAGCAAATGATATTCTAGATAACTGTTGGTGTGAGTTTGCATAAAGTGTTTTTTTTTGTCTGCAAGTGAAAGTCTGTCTCATGTTTCCTGCTCCTTCATATGTGACCATGCATTTTTTGAAGCCTGTGGATTTAGTCTGCTCCCTCATTTGGCTGAGTGTATCACCGTCAATCCATTTTTTCTTTCTTACACTTCCTCTGACTTGTTATCTCAGATTGCGACTGCGTGGTAACCACTTCCTCTGTTGGCCCTGTCCTCTATGCTTCACACAACCAAATTTTAAACAAATCTGGCTAGAGGGAATGGGCTTATGTAACAGGAGGAGGGGAGCAGGATGCCGGTCCTTATTTCTCCCTCCAAAGAAAAAGTGACCACTAAAGTAAGCTGCAATATGAAGCTTCCTCATCAAATCAACAAATACTTTTGTTTTACTTCTCTTTGTGCAAGTAAAGGAAAGAAGTCTTTAACTAGGGGTTATCGCCACTCAGGCCCATGTGTTCTGACCCCCCCCTTTGCAGGAAATAATCAGAGTGATTCAGTTACATTGCAATATTTATTTCAGTCTCACGGTCTGCTGAAGAAACACCACACCATTTAACCTCCTGCAGAGTAGGTTGACTTTGTTTGGGCTTCTTCTAAGAATTTATCTTGGTTCCTGGGTCTTGGACCCGGGGTTTTGAGTTTCTAGGGTGCTTGGGATTTTCATTTTGTATTTCCAATAATCTTGTATTTTGGTTTTATATATTTTATATCATCTTTTGTAATCCCTTTCTGTTTCCCCAGTCAGTTATGTCTCCATGTTTGTTTATATCCAGTTCCTGTGTCAAGTTCATATGTCGTACTCCTGGTCTGAGTGTTTGCTATTTCCTGTTTTATTTTGATAGTCCCTTGTCCCCTGTGTGGTGTGTTTAGTTTTGCTTCCCCTTGTCTCATTAGTTGGATTCTGTTCACCTGCGTCTTGTTTTCCTCAGCTTTCTTGCTCCCTAATTACCTAGTGTGTCTTTATGTCCACAGTTTCCTTCGCCTCTTTGTCGTGTTCTCCGTAAGATTCCTTGCCATGGCTTATTTGTTCCTGAGCAACTTAATTTGTATTTTTATTTACATTTAGGTCCTACTTTGCCTGCCACACAGCATGCCTTAACAGAATTCTTTCATAGTCGTTAAATGCAAAACATGATCAATTATTCCCTTATTGTTCAAATTCTTTGTCTAAATATTTCTGTCCATAATTAGAAACAAATCAGGTTATGGCTGAATAAAAAATCTTTGCACAAAATGAAATAGTTTCATGAGTTTAGTAAGTTCAAGAGCAGTTAGTTAAAAAATAACCAGTAGCTCATTTGTGAGTAACTCAGAAGGACTTCAAACTTGTTTTTTTTCTTCTAAATTTATAAATAGCACCCAAGACTATAAGTTAATTACAGAATTAGAAAAAAAAGAGATAAAAACGTCCTGGCTCTCCTCAAGAAAAAAGCAGCCAGTATCTCTCTAACTCTTTTCTGCCAAAGTGAAATATCATTTTAAAGTATGAAAACATCTGTTTTAAATGCTTCCGTCATATAAGACAGTGTCCCTGCATTCAGGAAATGTCCTTGCTGCTTGTAGGGAGGAGTTAAACAACCCATTTCCTCCCCAGTGACTCACAGCCTATTTGTCCCCATATGTTCCCAAGAACTTGTCATCTTTGTGATGACACTGAGCAGCACTCAGCATATTTTGGCCTTGAATTCTCAGAGGATTCGTCCATCACACGGGCACATGCCATACCTCTAAAATAACCATTCATTCATCACACCTTCCACTTGCCTGCACATATTATTCAAAGCTGCTGCATGTGATTGAAAGAGCAGGCAGTAAGAAGGCTCACATCTGTGCTGATTGGACATATGTAAATCTCTCTTTTTCTGGTGAAATCAAACAAATGTGAGCATTACATTAGCACACACAGGAATTGTTTAGATCATGAGTATACCGTGCTCCTCTGCAGAGTGGTTTAAAAGTGCAGTACATGTGATTTGCATAAATTTGTTACTGAAAAGGGAAGCGCTGTGTGTTCAAACAATGGTTCAAACAAGCTGCACGCATTAAGTCAGGTTGGCTTGTAGCTTAGGGAGCCAGGTAACTGCTGCAGTGTCCATGGTAAACATCAGTTCAAACAGCTCAGACCTGAAACAAATAAGTTATTATTTTTCCAGTGTTAACATCAACACAGCAGCAGATGTGGTGATAATGTGGTTTTGTTGCATTTTTGGTTCGGCTCAATAAGACGGCACTTTCAACGCTGTAAAATTAATCCATGGTGGTTTTTAAAAATAATGTATTGAGAATTGATTAATAGTTCAATTGTTTTCACCTGTACCACTATGATATATACAGAATCACACAGCCTTGTTTTCTTCGCTTTGGTTAATGAAATATTCTATATGTTACACATCTGCATGAGCCACATCATAAGTTTTGATTACACAGCCTTTACGTCAATGCTTTACAGCTTCAGCATTGATGATTACACTCATCTTTCCACTCCATTTTAATTCATGTTAGCTGACTGTTCCCTGCTCTTTGGGTCTTATCTTGGGGCCAAGATTATTTAGATTTTTATATAATTGGCAAATTTGAGGCATTTTCCTCATTTTGGTTCTCCTCAAAACTAAATCCTGCTTCAGTTTGTTTGCAGTTGGCTTTTTCCTCTTAATCCTGCCCATATGTTGTTATATCTCTGTATGTTTGTCACACTAACACATTTCAGATCATCAAATTTTAATATTAGACAAAGATTTTGGCACGGTGGTGAAATGGTTAGGTCTGCTGCCTGGGTTCTCTCTTGGTGCTCTGGCTTTCTCCCATAGTCCAAAAACATGCATGAGGTTAGATTAATTGGCGATGACTGTGAATGTGAAAGGCTGACTGTATCTATGTGTTGACCCTGCACCAGACTGGCTACCTGAGACAGGTGTGATAGGCTCCAGCCATCTGATCTAGATAAGCAGAAAAGATGGATGAACAAAGATAATCCGAGTAAATACAAAATGCAGTTTTTAAATGATGATTTCATTTAATAAGGGGAAAAAAATGTGATCCAAACCTAACTGGCCCTATGTGAAAAAACTAAATGCCCCTAGTCAAATCCATGCTTGGCAGCAAGAATTGCAATCAAGTGTTTGCGATAACTGCCAATGAGTCTTTTACATCGCTGTGGAGGGGTTTGTCCCAGTCTTCTTTGCAGAATTGTTTTAATTCAGCCACATCAGAGAGTTTTTGACCCTTAATGGCCTGGACTGTGACTAGGCCACTCCAAAACCAGAGGGGGTGGACTACTAAAAACTTAACCTTAACTGAGACAAGTGAGGCCTGCAGATCTTGAGATGTTCTTCTGAATTTTTTGTGACCTTCTGGATGAGTTGTCAATGTGCTCTTGGAGTAATTTTGGTTGGCCGGCCCCTCCTTGGAGGGTTCACCTCTGTTCAGGTTTTCTCCATTTGTGAATAATGGCTTTCAGTGTGTTTCACTGGAGTCCCAAAGCCTTCAAAATGCCTTTGTCACACTTTCCAAATAGATAAACTTTGTTTCTCAGCTGATTTTTAGACCATGGTATGATGTGGTGTTTTTTGAGATCTTTTACCCTACTTCACTTTGTCAGATAGGTTCTAATTAACTGATTTCTTGATCTGGCAGTAATTAGGCCTGGGTGTAGCTAGTGAAGCTGAACTTGGCTTAGTCTTTTCCCCTTAATAAATGACATCAAAATGTAAAAACTGCAACTGCATGTGACTTGGGTTACTTTTGTCAATTCTTTTTTTTTTTTTTTTTGATGATCTGAAATGTGTA
>VUQG01028001.1:4064-25818 GCA_015106755.1 Etia nguti | reverse complement strand
TGGGGGTTGGGGTTTTTTTTTTTTTTTTTTTTTTTTTTTTTTTTTGATGATCTGAAATGTGTAAATGTGACAAATATGCAAAAAAAAACCCAAAACAAATCAGGAAATACTTTTTCAGCGCATTGTATAATTTTAGTCAGGACAGCTTTAATTAATTGACTTTGATTGCCTTCATCTGAATGAGACATGAGTCTCTTCCTCTCAGTAATCTTCCATCCATCCATTAAATCATTTTTTCATCATTTATCTACAAGTCCTTCTGTTTGTTTTGCGCTGCCCCTCGTTGCCTCATTCAGCCTGTGAGAGCAAGTTAAACTGACTGTAGCAGCATTTTATAACAACAAAGCGCATCCCAGTCACTGTTTGTGGTCAAAACAGTAACCGCCTGCTGAAAGTCACAGTGTGGGAAGAAAAGCACATGAAAGATTGCAGGCTCACCCGTGAGCAGTGCTTGTTTGTGATTTCAGTCACTTGTGCTGTAAACTGCTGCGTGTTGTTTCTTTTTAATTTAGACAGTGTATTATTTAGATCATGAATCAGACAAAGAAGGATTTCTTTTTTTTACGTGGCTCATGGTGTAGTGGTTTACACATTTGCCGAACAAGCAAAAGCTCTCCTGTTCAATCCTGGAAGCAGACAGGAATGCCTTTGGTGTTGCATCAGGAAAGGCATCTGGTATAAAAATCTACCAAATCGAAAATGCAGAGCTACCCACTGTGGTGACTCTGTGTGAATAAGGAAGCATTCCTTGAAGTCTTGTTGCACTACAGCCGACTCCTGTTAAAACTCCCAAAATGACCTCCTGGCATGTTTCATGTTATTTTATTCTCTGGTGCTTCCTGACGCTGTAACTGGAAATCGTCATGCTCACATGAATGTTTAAAACCCATACATCCGATGTGAGTCATGGTAATTTTATTTCTGATGCATATGTGCAGTATGCTGGGAAATCTTGCTAATATGCAGAATGGAGCTATTTTGGGAGTTGTTTATGTGGTGCAACTGTTTTCTTAGTTCTGGTTTATCCTTTTTTTAGCTGTGGTTAGGCAGAAAGAGCATTCTTCTGAAAAGTTGCTAAAGTACTAATTTAATAACTGCTGCTGATCAGAAGGAGCTCTCCTCAGCATGCCTCTAATCATGCTTAAAATGCATGTATTTGGTGTTCTGTGTGTTTAAAGCTACAGGAAGAAGAGAGAGACTTGGTGCAGACATCTCCTCTCAAACAAAGGGACTGTAACTTCAAGGAGTCCGGTG
This sequence comes from Etia nguti, assembly GCA_015106755.1. Taxonomy (NCBI): domain Eukaryota; kingdom Metazoa; phylum Chordata; class Actinopteri; order Cichliformes; family Cichlidae; genus Etia; species Etia nguti. The sequence continues at coordinate 24,564 of VUQG01028001.1, read as the reverse complement.
ACGGCTCGCCTGCTGCTGAGACCCCTTTTGTTTTCCCGCACACCCGCTCTCACCCCTCTCTCCGCCCGGCCATGCCCACACTGCCTGAGGAAGAGGAGGACTCTCCAGAGGAGATGGACAGTTCCCCGAGCTCTCCCAGCACAGTAAGTGCAGCTGCTGTTGCTGTTTGATATTCTGTTTTTAGGTAAAACATCTGACTTCATACTTCATTTGGCCCTGAGAGGAATTTTTATCAATATTGAGTTTTCCCTCAGAAAGATGTTCCTTTCAGTTCACTGACTTAACTAAGCCTTATTCTGTCACAAATGTTCCCTGCTGTTGTCAGACCAAGGCAGCGCTTCGCAAAGAATGACAGAAGTTAACAAACTGAAATTTTGGCAACTGATTTGGTACATACTTTACTTTTTTCGTACTTGTGTTTTAGTTATTTCCAGTTAAATGTTTGGAAATGAATTTCATTCTGCTGACTGATGAATGCTTTAAGATTCTTTGAAAGTCGCTCCGGTTGTCATAATAAATTTTGCTGAGCCAAGGTAAAGTGAGGTGTTTAAAAAAGGCTAAAAACTGCTCCTTATCGTTAAAAAAAGTATTGTAAAAACTTTCTCAAAGGTGCTTATGTCACTATTTTGTACATCTTAAATTACTGTAATTTCCTTATAGTGGAAATGTAGCTGTCCAGAGATGCCTGTAGCCCGCTGTGAGGTCACATAGGTCCAGACCTCAGTCGTTTTTATATCTAAAATTACTTATGAAGTTAAACAACAGGATAAAAAAAATCACTGCTTAAGAGCTTCTTCAGTGAGACAAGTCCATGCTTAATTCATGTTTACCGGAGTTTGACTGGGCTCTCAGGTTTGGAGCCATGGTTTGAGTTCCCGTTCAATGACCACATCCTCTGTCTGTTTAATATCACATGTGACAGACAGATATGGATAAGATCGACTCCCCTACCCCACCCCCACCAGCTAAACAACACTACTTTAAACGATATTGTGTTTAAAACACCAGAGTTTACACCAGCCTGCATTTTTCTGTGACGTCAGCAGCATTTCCTGTCATGATCCCCATGATTGGTTACATTTTTGGGGTTTTTATTCTTAATTAATCTGTCTGAGTTATTAGTTTTTTTTTCTGTATTCATGGCATACAGATTAGCACTGTTGGCTGACATGAAGAATATCCTGGGTCTTTCTCTGTGGATTTGGCATGTTCTCCCCATGTCTGCGTGGGTTCTCTCTAGGTACTCCGGCTTCCTCCCAAATTCAAAGACATGCACTTAGTGAGGTTAGGTAAACTGGCCATAGCTGTGAATGTGAGTGTGAATAGTCTCTGTATTAGCCCTGTGATAGGCTGGTGGTGATGGTAATGGTAATGAACTGAAGTTTTATCTGTGTCCCATTTGAGCAAACTCATCCTTGAAATAATTAAAGATTAGAAATGCTTTTAAAGACTTTAATGACAGATCTTAATGGGGTAGATTCAGAGCTTGAGTCATTAAGTATCCCAGAGATCATAAAGAGTTAAACAGGCTAAACCTCGGAGGACCGTGCCCTTTACCTCATAAACACGTGAGATAGATAAGAAATCTCTGAAGAAAGTAATGAAACTGTGTAACATAATCTTCAGTGCATAAGCCAACACTCTAAAAGTATCCACCCTTATAGGAACAGAGCCACGGTGAATCAGCAGCCTGTCTGCAGCAGAAAGACTCCTTTTTCAGGAATCTATTGCAAAGATAAGCTTTAAGAGGACCTCTCAAAGAATAAGGGTTTCATGTCAGTCTGTATTTATTTGCGTACTTACCTTTAGCAGCCTTTTGAAGCTATTCTACAGTAGTGTTCATCATAACCTACTAGAGGCGACAGACCTCTTTGTGGTTAAGTGGGAATAGACTCTCTGGAAGTCAATATTCTCCTGTGAGTGCCAGATTTAAACTGGTTTGTCGAAATTTGGCTCTTTTTTTGTTTTTTTTGGAATATGTAGCATGAGGTTTAAGTTAATGTTCAAACTCTACCTTTAACCCTTTTATTGTGTAAGTTCATGCTTTATTTAGAAAGATCTACTCCTTATTAAGGTTGTGTTTAATCTAATTATCACAAACTGGCTGCTGTATTAAGTGATGCACACTTAAATGCACCACAATACAGAAATAATAGAGCAGGTTAATCTGCCCTTGCTTTACTGTAACCTTGTTTTAACTCACTTAAGTTTTGTTGTGTTGCACAGTTAGTACCAGGTGAAAGTCGAGCTGTTGTCATGACTGCACCCACCATCGTCTACCCAAAACAGGCTAAGGTTGTCCATCAGGATGGACGTCCTCTGGAGCAGGCCAGGTAATCGTCCAGTAACTCTAAAGTAGCTTTTTCAATTTTAATTTTAAAAACAGAGACAGCATTTCCAGATCATCACTGTTTTCTCTCTCAGACCACACAGTCCCAGAGCTCGCGTGGTCAGAAACTCCCCCGGGGTGCCCATCACCACAATCGGTGGGTAAATCACACACACACACACACACACACACACACACACACACACTGGAGTTATTACTGTGTTATGATGTAATAGTTATTATTTGATTTAGCGCAGCACCATATTAAAAATTTCCGCTTTATTTTTAAGTGTTTTTTCCATAACTAAACCGTTCTTAGGTAAACATTTTTAACACTGTGTTAAATCGCGACTCCTCACAGCACCTTTTTTTTATATAAAACATATTTCAATCAGTTTTGTTGAAAAACCTATCCAGCGATGTATAAAGGTAAATTAATGTTCTCACGGTGCGTGGTTACACAAGAACTTTTACGACATTAAGACTAAGTTTGGTCATCTGCATCCTGAGACTCACACATGCTTGAAATGCTTTTGGCGCTTTGATTACTTTTGATGTTTAGCTTGTTGCCCGTTTCCGAGAAGAGGAGACGATAAAATCATCCCCAAGTTGGCGAGCGCTCATCACCTGATTTACTGGCTTATATCCATCCGTGAATTATTCCTTGCTTTGAGATTTTAGACCAATGAATCCCACATAAATACACTTGAGACACAGCTGCTCCGATACAACAGAGCATACACTTTTGATCTGATATATTTTGAAGCCTAATTTTGTGATTTTTTTTTTTTTTTACTGCATACTATCTGCTTTTGTTGCCAGAAACAAGCAGAAATTTTACGGGTCTGTGTGTGCGTTTGTGTGTCACATGTGTCGTCCTTCGTATTGTCTTTCTCAGACAGCACAGGTAATGTGATTGACCTAGTGAAAGATCAGCTCCCGGAGATGCAGCTCTCTGAGGAGGATCGACAGAAGAACCTGGAGCTGCTTGAAGAGGCCAAGAAGGTCAGCGATCGCTTCCTGACACGCCGAGGCCGGCGATCCACCAGCAGCCTCACCGATTCGCCCACGGGTAGCGCACACGCACAAAAATACTCAAACATAGAAACGAAAACATTGCACATGGATTTATTAGCGTGAAGCTGGTGTCTGAGTGTTTCATTTCAATTTAAGATGCTTATAGATTTGATTTTTATTTCACAACCCACCCCAGGTCTTTCACCAACTCCAACACCATCATCCTCACCGTGTTCATCAAGAAGCAGCTCACTTACTGTGGCCCCTCAGACTGGTGTGTGCTTTCTGTCTCGTGTCTGGGTTCTTTGGATTTATTAACAATAAACTACACTCCTTATTTTTAACCTTTTTCCTAATTTGGTGTCATTTTTTTCACTCTATGAGTTGGTGAGGATGATTTGTAAGTTGTTTTCTGCTCTTTCAGCAGCAGGACCCTCAGAGGCGATCCAGGTAAAGAAACTGCTCTTACAGTTAAACAGCTTTCACCCACAGTGGTGTGAAGTATGACGTGTTTGCCACATTTGGCTTTTTTATTGTGTTTTTTTAAATGTTCCTCTAATTAGTTTGCTTCATATGAAGTGGAACATTGTCTCTGAAAAAAAAACAGCACAAAGAAATAAAAATCACAATTGGGCAAATTTTAATCAGTTTAGTAAATATTAACACAAGAAAGTTGTTATGATTTCTTGTAGTATCAGGAGGTGTTTCCAGGGAGGGAGCAGCCTGATGCAACCAGCCAGAACCAGGAGGTACGATCAACACGCTTACTGCATTTTGTTTATTTACACACACCAAAACTCAAATGTCAAATGTGAAGAAGAAAAACACAATTGTGATCATTCAAAAGACCAAACTTCTCCCTGGGACCTTTGTTAAGATTTATTATTTCATTGTCAGGTATATATTATAAGTTGTCTGTTCCCTTTAACAAAAAACCATGATGAATTTCCCATCAACCTCAGCTGTACAGTCATGTGAAAAAGAAACACTTCACAGGACTCTATTCGGTCCTGATTCAGTGGCTTGTGGAGCCACCTCTAGCAGCAATAACTTGAAATCATTGTATTCTGTGCGCCTTTATCAGTCTGTCACAGCGTTGTGGAGGAAATTTGGCCCGCTCTGCTTCACATTGCTTCAAGTTTGTTAATGACGAGTTCTGAAATCAGTAACTTTGAACTCAAGGTCACGAACAGAGGCTACGTTTTCTGAAAATCTCTTTTAATTCTTCATAAAAAGAAGTCATAGGATTTTAAAATTTGTACCACATGTGCATTTACTAAGAGGCAGAGGGGTTGCACCGACAGCCTCCAGTTTTTTTTTAGGTTCTCAGAGTGTTGCACAGCCTAACCTCTGCGCTGGGACGTCCACTCCTGGAAAAACTGTGGCATTGTGTTAATAACCACCTGAATGCTCCAAACTAATGAACTGACAAAACTTCTGCTTTCATAGAGGTGCTCACACTTGCTGATGATCAGTTAATTAAGTGTATTTAATAGTAGCACATGGCTGCTGCTTACCCTCTTAATTCCTGTGGAAGCAGTAAGGGTGTACTCAGTTTTTTTTTTTTTTTTGCAGCAAGCATGCAGTAGCGCTACCCTAGCTTCTCCTATGACACACCAATATGTCCAAGTGGAGTGTTATCCAGCTGCTTTAATGCCTGATGAAATGTACATACAGTATTTCTCTCATATCTTGCCAACTTTAGGGAAAGCTGTTGGTGGACTGGAAGTCAGCTGACAAAAGGAAAGTGTCCTCAGGGACTCTCACACCTCGTTTTGCTGTTCAGAAGAACGGTGAACCCAAGAGTCCTCCAGTTGTCAACAAATCAGATGAGGTTTCAAGTCGAAGTCCAAACCAGGCTCCAGCCACAGGGGTCGCCAAGCCTGTGCCCAGACCTTCTACTCAACAGGCACCCTGTACAGCAGAGATTAAGACTATTGGGGCCTTTCCACCACTAATGAGAGCTGTTTCCTGGGATGCTGTAGGCAGCCTTAACTCTAGAAATGGAGCCCCAGGTTTCCCTCCCACAGCTGAGGACAGTTTCTCGGATAAGCCCAGGGATGCTGGCTTAAAGACGTCAGGGTACAAGGATTTCCCAACCCCGCCGGTGGGTGCACAGAAGCTGTCTAAACTCAGAGAGGTAAAGCACCAATTCAGCAAGTCTTACTGTTATCATTTCCTCTTTTTACTTGCCAACTGTCTGTCAATGCCTTAATGTTTTGTGTGTGTGTGTGTGTGTGTGTGTGTGTGTGTGTGTGTGTGTGTGTGTGTGTGTGTGTGCGCGCGCACAGGAGCACAAGCTAATGCGAAACCAAAGCATTGTGGGATCAAAGTTACCAGAGCTGAGCGAAGCTGCTGAACAGGAAAAAGGTGACACTCCTTGTTTGCCCTCTTGCCCTGTGTAAGACAGAAAGTACTTTCAGAAGCACATTCAGCAATGACACCGAGGGTGTGCACTTCCTGAAATCTGATTCGCTTCAGAAAATGACGACTTTTTCTTTTCTTTCCTTTTTTTTTTTACCTCTATTCCACCCCTGACACTAGTGTAGCAGAAAGGAAACTTCTCGTTTTTATCAGCAGATGGCATTATTGTTAAAGCTTGTACACCACAGAGCACCTGAGGAAATTATCCTTATGTTCTGAGACTAAAAAATCCAATAACTAAGATTTTGCTTGGAATTTACTCCGGTGAGAACTGGTTTGACAACCCAAAGATCGATGTATTTATATGAGACTAGTAGTAGTGACAACACTCCTACCTGCTCTTCCTCTACGTTTCAGCATTTGGTTTATGTCAGCTTGCACAAAAGATATCAAATTACCTTATTCTCCAGCAACACTTTTGAGCTCTAATTTATGTAGCATTGTGTCTGCAGATCCTCCGTCATCACCGAACACACCTACCAGCAACACAAAAGAAAGATCCGACGCCATGCCCAACATTTCAGACTTGATGCTGAGAAAACTCAAACTTCATCGGGGTCTGCCTGGCTGGTGTGTAACAACCTGCTGCTGTAGTTAACATTTACCTTTTAATCCTCACCATCTCACTGTTACTGTTAATGAAGTGTATATTTCTTCTCTGAGTGATGCTGCCATTCTCTGATTTCATTCCAGTGCTCCCCCACTCAGCGAAAAAGAAGTTGAGGTTGGTATCTGATCTCTGATGTTTTAGTGAAAAATGAAGATACACCACATGCAGAAAATGGTTTTGTTTTATGAATTTATATTCTCACCAAGAATTAGATAAGAGGACAGATATCGGTGTTAAGTCTATAAATTAAAAGGGAGCAACACTGACACACTGGCCATTATTCTATTTATGCATGTGTACACTTCATTAGGTACACCTAATTCAACCGTTCATTAATGAAAATATCTAATCATGCACTCAGTGCATTGATCACGGACGTGGACATGGTCAAGACGACCCGCTGAAGTTCAAACTGTGCATCAGAATAAGGAAGAAACATGATTGAAGTGAGTTTGAATGTAACATGGTTGTCAGTGCCAGATGGGCTAGTCTGAGTCATACAGAAACTGCTGATCTGCTGGATTTTTCCAAACAATCGTCTGTAGGGTTCAAAGAAAATTTCCAGTGATCGGCAGTTCTCTGGGTGAAAATGCTTTGTTGATATCAGAGGTCAGAGAGGAATGGCCAGACTGCTTTGGGCTGATAGGAAGGCAAGAGTAACTCAAACAACCACCTATTACAAATATCTCTGAACGCACAACGCATCAAAGCTTGAAACAGATGGACTATAGTATCAGAATACCACACCAGGTGCCACTCCTATCAGCTAAGAACAGTAAACTGAGCACCTTTGGGTTGTGGTGGGACAGGAGATCTACATCATAATATGCAGCTGAAAAATCTGCAGTGACTGTGTGGTGCTTTCATGGGAATGTGGACCAGCACATTTGTTGAGTCTGTGCCACGAAAGATTAAAGACTTTCTGAAGATAGAAGGGGGGCCAGCTCTGTAATCACAAAGTGTACCTAACATTGTGTTTTAGAGTTATACTGAAAGGCGAAAATTGATGGGGTCATTGTTAAGTATCTTCCAAGCACGTGTTTTACAAACTGATTTGCAATTTAACATGAATACACTGTTTGAGGCCACACCAAGCATCACTTTGTCTGAAAATAGACAATAAATACTCCCACACCGATATATCTCTGAAAATCTAATTTTACCTAATAATATGAGTCAATATGATATAATATAAAGTAATATTCATTCCAAATTTGGGAAATAATTTTGTTACAGCAGTTAGTTTGATAACTAATCTTAGTCTAAATACTGGAAAAGAGCTAAATGAAGGTAACGAAATCCACCTAACAGAACGTCTGAACACAAATAAAGAAGCAAATGTGTTTCTATAGATGCTAAAGACACTTTATCTTATGTGACATATGAAAGCCTGAAGGGAGCGGAGACTTGACCAATTTAAAAATGTAATTGACTTCTTTAAACAAAGAAAAGAAAAACAAAACATAAGATTTAGCAGATTCCAAATGTTCCTTTTCAAATAAGACATATTTGCTTTAACGTTCTGACTTATCCACAGTGATTAGCTGCACATGAGTCAGAATACAGCAAATCATAAAAGTGACTGCAAGCAGTAAAGTGTTTGCTTTGAGCAGTGACTTGTGTTCAAACACTGGAAGCAGATGGATTGTTCCACTCGAGTTTGAGCCTTTTCCACGTGCAGCTCAAGTGTTTGTAATAACCTGCTGTGTTCCCAAAGCAGATGATTAGAATCATAAAAACTTTATTATTCCCTACAGGGATATCCTTGGGTAAAAGTTGCTCGTGGAAGTTGTAAAATTATACAAGAGATGCAAAACAATTACATGGTCGTCAGAGGTTGCCTGCCGGGCTTTGGTGGTGTTCTGTCAACAGGAAAGTGTTTTTCTGTTCCTGATCAGTCCAAAGAGACTCTGTGTGATTTCCTGTGGAGAAAATCCAGGCATCTGTGACGCTGTGAGCCTCAGACTGTAGCCTCTCGCGCTGCTCCCTCTGGGATGTGTCTGGATCAGGACAGTCAGAGGTCATAGATTTCCTCTCAGGCGTGTATGTTGGAAAAACCTCTGCAGATTAGCTTTGATCAACATAACAAAACATCAAGAGGTCGAATGCCACACTCGCAGTTTGTTCCCCATGCTCATCTCAGGGACACTTGATTCTCACACATTAAACCCGTCAGCTGAATATCAGTAACTGCACCGACTCTCGTCTATGACTATTTACACTGAGTTCATGTGTTGCAATCACAGGCAGCTCACCTGCATTTTAGTATGTTTCTTAATCTGAGTATTAAACTGCATTAGCTTTCTTTCTACAGAACGCATTTGTCCAGCTGTCACTGGCGTTTCGTAATGACAACTACACTCTGGAGACGCGACTCAAGCAGGCAGAGAGGGAGAGGAACCTGACTGAGGAGGACACGGAAAAAGAATTAGAAGACTTCAAAGGAGCGTTAAAGGTTGGTCCTCGAAAGCAGGGGCTGATGTTAGATAGATGATAACTTACAACAAAAGAAGATTTCCCTCTGGCTCTTTAGTGCTCATTCATTTATTTAATGTTTCCTGGATGTGTCCCACAGTAAATATTTATCTTGCTTGAGTCAATTCAGTTTTCGAAAAAGGACGCACACTTTCTCTTCCTGAGATTTGCGACAACATGTTGTGTTTCTTGCAGATGACTGCGCCGATGTGGCAGAACCTGGAGCAGCGCGAAGCCTATCAGCGCCTAAAAGAGACGGTAGCAGTGCTGCACAGGCTTGCCACACGGCTCTCCAGCAGAGCAGAGATAGTCGGCGCAGTTCGCCAGGTGCAGTTACACACAGAGAAACGAGAATTCTTTACAATTTAGTGAAAAATGCTGCGAAAATACACGGAACAACTTATTGTTTAGACAACTGGTCCTCCAGGAATGCCTGTTTGGCAGCGTTTTTTAAATTACGCTGAAGGATTTTTATCTGATGTCATGGCTGACCTCAGGCCAGCCAAGGAAAACATCAGGAAAAGAGCAAAGGTCTTCAGCTATTTAAAACGCCAAATCAATCGGATGAATCATTGCTTTTGTGTACAGCTACCAATGTATTAATAGCAATCGAATTATAATAGAAAAATAAATGAAAGGTTCACATAGCATCTGTGAATGGTTTACAGGCTTTCTCTTTTTCATTCATGATGAGTGTGGATATTTTTAGAGAAATACTTGTTTTGTGTTTTCCCATAATATCAGATAAATAATCTGAGTAAGGATCTGTGTTTTCAGTTTATTTATAATGTCATTAATTCACCTTTAAAAACATTTAACTTCACTGAAAATATCAGCAAGATGATGGGATAAGTCAAAGATACAAATACACAGGTTATTGTGTATTTGGTTTGGACACCCGTTGAATGATTTCCTCTCTATGTACAGTTTTTTAGTGGAAGCTCTTGTTTCTGTGCTCGCACACGCTGTAATTTAAGCCTGCTTAGACTGGATTTTTATTGTCTAACAGGAGAAGCGTATGAACAAGGCCACAGAGGTTATGATGCAGTATGTGGAAAATCTTAAGAGGACGTATGAGAAGGACCATGCAGAGCTCATGGAGTTTAAGAAGCTGGCCAACCAGAACTCGAATCGTTACGGAGTGTCTGTAGACCCTGGAGGTAAGATTACACTTGTGTTCCCTTTTCAGCACCACTGCTGGCTTCATCTTCACTCATATATTCTGCTGGGAAATTCCAACAGCGACTGGAGTGTACTAATGCTGCATTACTGAGCAGCTTTACGGTAGATTTGGGAGAAACATCAGCATTTAAATGGTTACTGTGCTTTATGAAAGCTGGTTCTTTGTCTCTCTTTATAAAGATGATGGAGTTCCGCGTCCATCTAGATCAATGTCCCTCACCATTGGAAAGGTAAGCAATTAAGTTTTTGTGTTTTTTCTGCTTCACGTTGTTGTAAAGGTTTTAGATATGCAACTGGCAGTCAGACAAAACAAGAAATTTAAAGAGTCAACCACTAGGCTGATTGTCATGGTTATTTTTGATTGTAGCTATTTTAAAATATAAAAGTAAATCTGTACAGGTCGGTCGTGAGCTTCTTTTTATAGGTATCAACAGTGTCCACAGATCCAAAACTCCATTTAAGCGAGTTTCACAACTTGGGGGCCACAGCTTCAAAAGCACAATCGGCTTTTGCCTTTTGTCATTAACTTCTTCTGAAGCATCACCAAGAGGAACTGATTAGCTGAGCTCGGACAGCTAGTAGTTACATATGGTTACATACAGAAGTTCACTATTATAGGGAGGCATCTGACCATGAAGAGCTCTAAAAGTGATCCAGAGAATCTTAAATTGAACTCTAAACAACAATAAATAAATAAAATAAAGAGACTAGACTAGAATAATGGTCTTAACCTCCTCGCCCCTATAAATTATGTCCCCATCACTGCTTCTAGGGACCATGATTCCTATTCAGTGACCCATCCAAAGGGTCAGAGATAAATCAGTCCCCCAAAGCGGGTGCCAATCATGACCATACTGTCATGCTGCGAGCACACCTAAAAATGTCCCATCCTCCCCCGTTTTTACTGTTTTTTTCTGTTTCATTTTCCTTTACAAAAAATAAAAGTTATAGTGACTCTGAAGTTGTAAAACACAGTGCTGCATGTTTTGTCTTCTTTTCACCCGATCAGGTGCCTCGACGCAGGGTGAGCGTAGCGGTGGTGCCAAAGTTTAATCTCCTTAACATCCCGGGTCAGACCCCGGCCACAGCTGGCCCAGGCTCCACTGCAGGACCCACGACTGGTGCTGCTCTTCCTGTCCTGGTAGGTCTTCCTGTCCTGATGAGAAATGATGGGAAATGATGTATTAAGCATTTAGTACAATGACACCCACGCTCGCAGATAAACTGCTGAGTTAAAGTTTCTCAGTAGGTGGGCAACATATTCATCTCTTTTAAAATAAAATACGTCCACTCAAGTATTTCTGCAAATATAGCTGGCATTTTTACAGACACAAACAGTTTTTAAAAGAAAAAGTACTTTTTATTTTTTTATGTGTCATATGTGACAGATGTGATACAAACAAATGTTTTTCTCTTAGCACAGTGAAATAAAAATGTGAAGTTCCTCTATGAGCTTCCTGATAATATATAAACCAAATATTTGACATATAGAAGTTTACTTAGCAGGGTCACACGAGATGTTTGACCGTCGATGTGAGTGGAAACATGTACAATAAACGCAATGAAAACTAAAAATTAGAGTCTATAAAGTATCAGACTGTCTCATATTAAAGCAATGATTACTGATCAAAAAGAGGACCCTGGGTGCGAAGTGGAGTTTGCATCTTCTCCGTCTGCTTGCGTGGGTTCTCTCCAGGTACTCCGTTTATCCAATACAAGGTCACAGGGGGTGCTGGACACTGTGCAAGGTATCATTGGGCATCTCAGGCTAGTGAGTTCAAAATTAGTTTCTGAACCTTGATTCTATAAATAACTCATCACTTCAATCTATGTCATCAATGAGTTCTCCAGGTTCCCTAGAAGTGAACCTAGCTAGAAAAACCTTAATTTCCTTTGGGAAATTCAAAGAAAGGCTAGATCTGTCCTGGCTTAGCAGTCAGTCAAATCTGGTTTCTCACAAAGTAATCTTATTCCATAAACAAGTCATGACATTCTTCTGGCACAGTGAAGGGAACCTGCCTGGACACTTGAATCCCCTTGAGGGACAATCACTAAAAACAATGTCAGCTGAAGAAATTCGAGGCAGTCCTCACAACACAGTTTTAGTCAGATTTGTTTTGCTGTCCTTGGTTAAAACTGTTATATCGCACTGTCATTTTTCATTTAGTTGAGAAAAGTTGTACACAGTCAACATCTGTTCAGTGTGTACAATATTTCAAAATACACAGACCATGGCACAAAAACAAGGGTTATGTGACTGTGAAAAAAACCTTCCGAAATGTGAAATTATTATTTCTCCAAGAGGAACTGAAAAATCAGAAATAGATCCTAAAAGTTTAAAAAGGCCCTAAATGTGAACGCGTATGTTCATCCATAGAAGTAAAGCCAATTGTAGCAAATACTGTTTTGTTGTTAAGATTTAGATGAGAGTTAAGATTTTTTTTAACACTTTTCTCCTCAGTGTGAAGCAAATGACGTGAAAGGCACCACCTCCACAGAGGCTGCACAACCAGGAGCAGAATGGTATGTTTCTTGTATTAATATTGTTTCACGTGCAAGCACACATACATGGCTGCAAGTCACATGCCACTGCTTAATTTTCAAGGTCATTCCTCAGTCCTCTCAACCCTGAACTTCTAATCGTTTTTATGAAAAGCGCTCAGATGCAGATGGAACTTCAGCTTGTTTTTGTGACCTTCAGCAGGATGTTTTTTTACAGTGCAGAAACAATTCCAGTGAGGTAAAAATAAAACCTGAGAGCATTAAAAAAAACGCTACAGTTGAGGGATATGCTATTACGAGATTTGCTATCCAGTAATCTAAACATTTATGAAAGAGTTTGACAAAGTCCAGGCACAAGGCTCCAATCATATTGTAGTTATAAGGTCAGCCTGAGTAGAGTTCTCTCAGTGTCTGGGCTAGATGTTCTTTAAGTACAATAGCAATAACAAATGTGCAAAGTGCCATCACAGTTTTTCGTTTGCACTCATCATTCTTGTGATGGTGGTGTCGGGAATGCACATCCCACTCAGCCAGCACTGCGTCTCATCCGTTATACGACCGGCCCGCAGTGTTGTGATGGAACCTGACTGCACAGTGTTTGTTACGTCTGCTGTGATCGTCACAGTGTCCAAGGCTAATTGTTCTTTCCTATCTGAAACAATGCAGTGGAAAGAGTGTGTCGGAGCAGGAAAATGAGCCAGCCAAGCCTTCAGTAAACCTGGAGGAGCTCCGAGCCGAGATCAAGGCAAAGATCGAAGAGGAGGCCTACCAAAAAGGGTGAGGCCTTCTCTTCTGCTTTTTAATGTAGATCAGCGGACAGTGTGATGACATGGTTGTTTATTAGAAATCATTTCAGTTGTGTGTCCCGATTTCACTTGTAAATGTGAATATTTCAAACGCAGCTACCAAGATGGACTGAAGCAAAGCAAAGCACTTCAGGAAGAGAAATGTGAAGACGAAAGTGCTGCGGACAAATTGCTGGAAACAAAAAATAAGGATGAAGAGAGCGGAGAGAGGCTTGAGAACAGCAGGTAAACTCACTCTGTCATGTTAGAAAAAGAAATATAAATTGTGCATTTATGCTTATCTGTGATAGTATTGATATAAGCACAACAAATTAGTAATTTTTAGGTTAAAATTAAATGCCTCACTTCACACTCCAAGCAGTATTCATGAAAAATGCAACTTCTCATGTCTTTTTATACCTGTGTTTGATTGAAACATGTTTGTGCCCTTTTTGTAAATAATTCATGATCAGTGGAATCTCTTTATTACACACAAAATGTTACATTTTATTGAAAAATACATATAAAAAATTATAACAACACCACAAACACATTTTTAAAATCACAAAGAGTGAGTTTATATCTACAGTACTCTGCAAAAGTCTTTAGCCACGCCTCATTTCTCTCCTGAGTTGCTGTGGGGATGATAGATTTTATTACGGACCCACATGCAAGACGCTGAGACAGAATAACATAAGGTGAGCTTTTAATGCTGACGGCTACCGAGGTTTACAAAGTCTGGAAAGTATCCAGGAAACTCCAGGAGTATTAAGGCGAGGAAAGCAAACATTCAGGGAACAATAGAAAGCACAGGGAAAGACCAGCACTAGGTAAGACACCTGCTAAGGACAACTCAACAAAAGTTAAGGGGAAATGGAGACAATAACTACAAGAAGTAATGAAGGAAGTGGAAACAGCTGGGAAACACAGCTGGAACTAATTAGAGATGATGCAACAAGGGAAGTAGAACTACACACGAAGCACAAGAGACGAAAGACCACCAAGATAAAACAGGAAAACACCTAACATAGAGACGGAGACTTAACAGCAAGGCACGGCGAACACAAGGGGCCACGGTAACTGAAACAATGAACTGAGTACAAACAATGTCCATGAACAGAACCTAGATTACTAAACTAAAACTAAAAAGGCATAAAAATAAGGAAAGTGCTGAAAGTATAAAACGTAAAAACAGACAAGATTAATAAGTCCAAGCACAAAACACTCAAAGACCTGGGACCGTGACATATTTTGCTATAAACGTGGGAAATAGGTCCGGTGATTTATGGAAGCATTTGCAAACGTATGTGAAAATAGAGCATAAAAGTAAACATAAACAGTAGATGGATCAACTGAAAAGTCAAATGCATCTCTCAGGTCCTGTGTCAGGTCGTTGCTAAGTTGCCTGTTATGTGTAGAAACAACAGCAGTTCATCCCTTCAGTTTTTGTCTTTTTTATGCTTGAATGATTCATTTGTCAAAACAAGAAAAAGAAAGAAAAGAGTCAGGTACAAGGACTGGACTGAAAATGAGTGAAAAAGCAGCAAATGTCTGGCAACTTTTGCCAAGACCACTTTAAAAAATTACAGGAAAAAACTCAAGACTTTCGCACAGTTCTGTAGCTGTATATAACCTTTACATGCTCATCCCTAAATTAAGCTTGTGGGATTAAAAGTGAGAGTAAAAGTAGCCTCCACAGCCATTATTTCAACAAATATAAACAATGTCTTTTTTCCTGTCTTTTTATAGTTTAGATGATGTCTGTAATTTAAAGAAACTTCTGTTGTTCCTTCATAATGAGCACTTTCCACTGACCAATATTTTGTCACGTGCTATATGTGCTTATTATCTTTGCAGGAGGATGGAGGAAGTCCTGGCTGTTGTAAGCGAGTTCTGTCCCAAGGTATCTATGAGTCGGCGGCTTCTATGGCTCACTCTGACGCTGTTTGTGGCTGTGTGTGTGGTGTTCAGTATTTATTCATTCTTCAGTGACTATTACAACCGACACGAGGACACATAAGGGAAGAGGAACTTTGTGTGAGACACTGATGGAGATCTTTGGACTGGGTGTAAGAGTGCAACAAAAGAACCCGCTAAACAGAATAACAGAGACCTCATACATCACGTCTCTGCCAGTTTACCATATCATCAGACACACTTGAATCAAATGACCCCGATACTCAAGGGTCAGAGACATTTTGGGAGGATTTATGACTCGCGAGGCCTTCTTCATGGTCAGCAGAGATAAGTTATAATTTTGTATGAAATGGAAAGTTGAAAGGATGTTTGCTGCAGCAAAAGATAAGATGATTCTGTTTAGGGACCAATTATATTGTGTGCTGAAATAGATATTTAATTAAATTAGATCTTGTAATTATACATTCTGGTTCTGGTACTTTAAATGCTGAATATGGCACTTTTTCATTAAATGCCACAGTAGAAACATTGTATATTTATCTACACAATAGAATCTCTCAGGTTTGATAGATAATGAAGTCCCTGAGAGACTTTTAATACATATTTAAAAAACTGTTTTTATCTGTTTTTTCAATAAAGAATGTTTCAAATGTAAGCACATTCCACAGCAGTTCTTCATGTGCAATACTTTGCAGCTCATGGTTCTCATTTGTGCCATATTTGATTGTTACTTCAGAGCACTGAGAGATTTTTTTTCTTGTATGCAAGCACTGTTTAGACTTCGTGATTCTTTTCTTTGTCTTTGCACATGTATGCCCGCCTGTGCTGTCTGTTCTCTGTTCATTTTATGGTCTGCCACCTCTCCTTTAAATAAAAAGTGCCTGAAATATATTCTCTAGTCATTTCAGTAGCAACAAATATCCGTTGGTATGAAAACTAAGTGCAGCCAATGATTCAGTAGCTTGTAAAACCACCTTTAGCAACAATAACTTGAAGTGGAGGAATTTTGGCCCACTCTTCTTTACAGTGTTGATCCATTTCATCGAGTTTTGGGGGCATTTATTCCTGCACAGATCTTTTAAGGTCACACCACAGCATTTCCATTGAGTTGAGGTCTGAACTGAGGTCTGCTGTATTTGATTTTCACCAAACACCAAACATGGAGCTGTGCATTAAGACCAAGTATCTCTACTCTGTTCCAGAAATATCTGATATCCCCATATTGGTGTTGTTCCTGGATCATCATAATCAATGCTGGTCCAGGTTCCAATCACCAATCACATTGTTATGATATAGTTTTGCAATGCAGAAAAAAAAAAAAACCTGCCAATGTCCACAAAATTTTTAAAAAGGGGGCAGTTAGGGTCAGGGTTATGGTTGGGGGTTAGAATGTGATTGTCGATAGGGTTAAGGGGCTATAGTTATGGTTATGGGGTCCGTGTTAGGTGTGTGGTGTGATGGTGTGTATCCACACTGCAAAACTAGAATGTGCTTTGTTCAGATGCAACTGTGCAAACATAAGCCATGCTGCACAGGGATACACAGGCAACACAGTCTTGCGGAAAACATCCCATCAACTGCTGCAAAGACATATTTTACTTGCACAAGATTTTTTTTTTTTTTTAAATCACCTTCCTTTACGGGCCTCATACATATGGAGTTTTGAGAAAAAGAGTTCATTATTCACAATACATAAAATGCACCTCAAGTCTGTGCAGCAAGAATTCAGACTGAACCGACAGAGGCGAGAGGCAGCGGCAAATAGCTAGACTGTTATTAATTTATGTCTTGACTGTTTATCTGGCATAAAAAATAACTCTAGAATGAAATAAAAGAATGAAATAAACACTGTCAGTTGAAATGCACCATTATCTGAGTGAACATAAACAACCTCTGGCTGTAGTGTCCTAACTGGTAACTCAGTCAGGATACTTTTGCTGGAAAAAGGTCTAAATTCTTTCACCAAGACCTTTCAGGAAATTCCATTGTGTTCCCATTTGAAAGTCTTATAGTTTAATTTAGTTCAATTCTATGATGACCTCAAGGATATGCAAACCCCACTCTTAGAGAGGTAATATGTAAGATGAGTATTCTTTCTGTAATCAAAGCTCCAGATTGTCACCTTGTTGTCACCTCACATCTGTCAAAAACCCTGCTGCATCTTCGTCAGCAAGCTCTGCGTCATTTCCTGCCATCGGGACTTGTCCAGAAATGTTTTTGCGGAATAGGGGAGGCCGCGTGCCAAAGGCTCATCTGAGGAGACCAAAGATAATAAGCGCACACATGACTGAGAATTTCCCAGAGAGAGGAAATCATCAGGACAGAAGAGAATCTCTTCTCGAGTGTATTACATCATGGTTTTCAGAAACCTTTCACAACTCAACTGCAAATCCCACCCTTTGTACTTTCACCTTAATTTTACTTTAAATATATTGCTTGTACAGAATCATATAGAATATATAGAGTTACTATATACAGAATCTTTATTTTCATGATACAAAAAGTACAACAAAACTTTGCACAATCCCATTTAGTGCAAAGAGATTAATCAAACTATTTTATTAATCTTTCTTTTTCTATGTAACACGATTAAAAAGAGAATTCTAATAAGTAAATGTGAGTGTTTATATAAAAACATTTGTGCCTGGTTGCAGTTGAACCTGAAAATATAACTTATTTATCCAAGTTTAACAACATTTCACATTAAAAATGCTGGATGGGAACACTTGTCCACTGCTTTTCCCCTTCTACTGAATTTTTGCAGATTTGTGTTTTTGATGTATTACTTAACTTATCGTCTCCTGAGCCCTGCTCCCAGAACATAGGATGGCTCTTGACCTGACCCATGTGCACTACTTCCTTCTTCCTTTTCCGTTATTCTCTGGCAGTGACAGAGTCCACACATCCCAGTGAGCATGATCACCTCTATTTAACCGTGCCTTTTGGCTCAGAGACACATAAACCTTGCAGCAGCAGTGATACCCAGCATTTATATGTCTTTACTCTAACCAGTCATGAACATCATCTGGCTTTGCCTCCCAGCAGCGCTGCTCGTTACTTCAGCCTTGTCTGTTCAAATGACTGACATAAGTAACCTCAGAGGTAAGTCATTCCACATATTTCTAATGTGCACATTATATATATGTATGTGTATATATATATATATATATATATATATAAACTAACTGTACTATCATATATAATAAATATAAATATGCTTTTTCCAGTTTTCCCAGGAGTCAATCAAAGTATTGCAGGAGTAATGCTGGTCACCTCTTTAAATGAGCTCAACCAGCCTGAGTATGCTTTCAATGCCAGTGAAGCTCGCAGGCTGTGCTGGTCCCTTCGACTGAACATTGCTTCAAAAGCAGAAGTACAGAAAGCTCTTTCTAGAGGTTTAGAAACATGCAGGTGAGACCAAAGTGAGAAAAAAAATCACCTCGGTATAAACTCAGAGGAATATAATTAACAGCACCTAATGTAATATTTTGTTCAGGTTTGGATGGATTGATGAACACTTCGCAGTCATTCCCCGCATCCACCCAATTCCCAGCTGTGGCAAGAATAAGAGTGGCTTGGTGCCATGGCGAGCCAGTGTAAAACAAAAGTTTGATGTGTTTTGCTTCAATGAAACAGGTGAGAAATGAAGAGACAAGAGATATTTAAAAAGTTATTGCGCATGCTGTTCACTGCTTTCTGTTTTTCAAAGAAAAAAAAAAAAACAGGTCTGCTGTATAGTCAATATAAATAAGAATACATTAGTATTAATAAATACACCTAACACAACCTTTGATGCTTTATGGTATTTGCATTGGATTTTAATTCGTATTCAGCAGCGGTTTTTTTAGTATATTCCACATAACTAAGATGGAAAAAAAAAACAACAAAAAAAACAAACTATTGGAGAACATGTTTATCCAAGGTTTTTCAAATACATACAATACACTGCTAACACTTTCCAAAATCTAATCATTGTTTCAAATAGGAGGAAGTACAAAAGAAAAAAAAAAGGCAAATAATCACAATTGTTTAACAATCATCTAATCTTTGCACAGATGCGATACAACAGATGGATGAAGTAACTGACAGTCCTTTGAAGAGCACACATGACGTGGGTCACACACACCACACCACAACACCACGATCCACATCTTCCTCCTCAGCTCCTGAAACCCTCGACAGTGAGGTAGAACCAGCCCGCTTTGCCAGCAGCTCACAAAGCTTTACTGCAGGTAAGGAGCTCATAATCTGAACTCCGTCACAGTCAGTTGACACAGCACAAGAATAATACAAAGGTAAAGGCCTCGTTATCAACAGTGTGTATGTTTCATATTTTAGGAAAAATTGTGCTCATCATCTGCTCCTGCGCACTTCTTCTGCTTATAACAATCATCCTGGGATACCTCAAATTGTGAGTGCTTTTTCTTTATAATACATAGAACACAATGATGAAGTTTCTCTTGGTGCATATTATTACATTTTTTTCCTGTCCATCTGTTAATTTAAAAAAAAAAAAAAAACACAGAAGACATTGTTCTCAGAAGTCAGACGTGAAACAGCAGAAAGAGTACATCCAGACAGAAGAGTGGATCTGTGTGAAGCCCCCTACAGAAACCAAGAAAGCTGCTCAGGAAGATGAGAGGACAGAAGTGGACGATGACGCACAATAAACGTTATTCTGATGAGAAACTGTTTGTGATCCTCGATTTGTGTTAAATTAAGAGACAGAATGGCTGCAACCTGATTTCTTTTTGTATGTGTTCACTATTTTCATTCATCTATGCTGTTAAATGGTTCAGTTTAGCCACTAGAGGGCAATGTTTGCAATAAAATTATTTTAAATACTCATATGGGTTTGGTGTTTTACACAACAAAAACACTCTCATAATAACAGCTTTTCTGCATGTTTACCCACTTCTTAAATCCTTTACTCTTCAGTATCTCTCAATCTTTTTTTAAAAGTCACTGAAGCTTATTTTAAGCAAACTGTTTATGTTTGTTCTCTCATTGGTAACTCTTCTAACGTCTGATATGGGGTGTGAAATGTTTCTGTGAGATCTTGTGGGGTTCCACAGCTTTGCCTTTGAATACTTGAGCATCTTCCCTTACATCTCAATTTTAGAAAACCCATCTGCTATTAATTTGCAACTAGCTAAGTATTGCTCTTTTAGTTTCAGTTTTATTGAAGTTTTTATTCCATCACAGCCAGCCAGAGGCACGTTTTACAAAAAAAAAAAAAAAAAAAATGTAAAAATTTAT